>JAQIUQ010004469.1:72500-195868 GCA_030378365.1 Hybognathus amarus
TGCGTAGCGTTAAGCTTCGACTTACCGCACAATCCCCCACACTATAACCAGTTGGGAGATTCCAACTGTAAGGCAGTTTGCCAAAAGCCATGTTGATTTAGTTTTGCTTAATTCTTCACAGTTTAATTGGCTGGTTGAGAGGACGGCCCAGCAGGAGTCTCAAAATAAGCTTTCATTACCATCAATGCGCTTAGTTTGTGAGGTTGAGGAACTCTAATGAACTCTTTGTCGTTTTTCTTTAAAGTGAATAATTCATTACATTAAACTAATCTTGTGAAGGGTCAACAGACACTAATAACTCTAAGGGGTTATTGGCTGACCTTTGAGTGGTCATCAAGTCATTATCATGTAGATGTAGTGACCGGACACAAAGCCCAATTGAGGTTTAAGCTTTCGAAAATGAGTAGGAATTGCTTCAAATGGTAGTTGTTATTTCCACTAATCAAAAGCACTTAATTAAACAAAAACTATACAAATAAATAACTAAATATTCATAAAGAAATAATGAACTAGAACTGGAAACTCTCTAGAATTAATTTTACATGATTCATTATTTAAAAATAAATAACAGAATGACATCTTTGAATCATCTTCACTTGGGCTTTTTTCTCAACAAATATGTATGTGCAATTAATTGTGATAATGTTGATTAATTAATTAGCATATCATTGAATTAATGTAATTAAGTTTGTGGAAACACTTGACAGTAACGTTCAATTTGTAAACATTAGTTGCACAACAATTTTCATTAATAATTTGGCTTAAAGCTGCAGTACGCAGTTTTTCCTTTTTTTCGCCATCTCTGTTTGAAGTCTGCAATTGCAGTCATTCACATGAGTTGTACTTTAGCACCCTCGACATGGCACAGCGTGGATGAACACAATGTTTGATGAGACCATGAGGCTGTTAATCACCGCGCCGATGTGAATACTGGCATTGAAAATTTATATTTTACAAATTAGCATAAATCTAGATTAATAAATGCAGTAGATATAGTTTATTTTTAGTATTGAGAATGAGGAGTTGACATCATTGTACAGAGCCTCTCCCCTCTCCACCATGTTGGTAGGATTCCCACAGCAAAACAGTATTGTTTACGTGTGTTTTTAGCTTGGTAGTAGAGGAGGTTCTCGCAATTCCGCACTGTTTTACCATGCCTGGAAGTCACTGCTGCGTTAAAAACTCCTCCAGTAACTCACCCAATACATAAACGTAAAACATAGGAACAATGGAATACAGTTTTTTAAGGTTACCGAAATGGACACAGCATCAGGGAGTCTCTGACCTGACAGACGAGGAGACGCCGGCATTGCTTGGTTGGCTCATGCCTTTAGTATATGATTTTCACTGTTTGGTGTGCCTTAACGAACATACACAAAAGTGTTGTTTGAGTGCCTGTTACTTTTTATTTCTTTGAAATAAATGTTTGAAACAACTTGATATGGCTTAACAATATTTATTGAGAACTGAAATATATAAGTTCATTATTTGTTTATGAATATTTAGTTATTTATTTTTATAGTTGTTGTTTAATTAAGTGCTTTTGATTAGTGGAAATAACCACCATTTGAAGCAATTCCTACTCATTTCCGAAAGCTTAAACCTCAATTGGGCTTTGTGTCCGGTCACTACGTCTACATGATAATGACTTGATGACCACTCAAAGGTCAGCCAATAACCCCCTAGAGTTATTAGTGTCTGTATATATATATATATATATATATATATATATATATATATATATATATATATATATATATATATATATATATATATATATATATATATATATATATATATATATATATATATATATATATATATATATATATATATATATATATTTGGACAATACAAGTTTCATTGACAAATAAGTAATAATAATAAAACAATAATATTGGTATTAGTGCAAAAGAACAAATATATTGATGCTGCTTCTCCAAATACAGTTGTTTGTGCTTTGTGTGAGTTTGTTCCTGTAAGGTCCCTTTTCTTTCGCCTTATCTTTTTGCATTACTTTACTTTCTTTCTTTTTCTCGTATTCTTAAATCTGTCTCTGTCCTGCCAAAATAATATATGCGCGATAATAATAAATGCGCGGAAATTAAAGAGCTCTGGAATGTTTAGTCACGTCTCTGTGGGGTTCTTAGGGGGTTGCCCTGGTAACCAATAGTGTCTCCTATAGGGTTGGGTATCGGTTGGGTTTTATTCGAATACCAGTACCTACTCGGTATTTTTTAAACGGTCCGGTGCCTAAACGGTTCTTGAAACGGTACTTAAGAAAACGAAACCGCACACACTTTGTCAAAAAAAATAATAATAATATCCCTTTATTTACAGGGCCAAACTGGACACAATATTAACTTACAATATAAATACAAGTAACATATGGTAATAATAAATAAAACCAAAATAAAATAAAAGTTCATATTTACATAATATCAAATAAAACAATATTATATCAAACAATGTAATTATACTGGAGATTAATATGATTACTACTACCAGGGTAATATAATATCGACATGGCTACAGGTTCCCATGTTTTGTCTGCTTTAACTAGTCATGTTATTTTGTCATTTACTAGTTAAGCTCTTAGCCAGTTTGATATTTCGTTCCCACTGCGTCTTATGCGCAGCTTTGAGTAAACATATGAAAGAGAACGTCTCTTTGTAACCCATGTTCTCTGATTAGGGAACGAGTTCGCTGCCAAATATCTCGCGCTGCTTTTCGGCAGAGAACTCAAGAGCAGATGATGCGCGCGCTAATATAATATGACGACGTGAGCGTCAAGGCGGCGCGAATGGTGATTCTATATCCATTGACAATCGTTATTCTGACGCGTAATTTTACACGTGAAATGCAGCCAAACATTTCACATGTACATTCACGTGTGTTTAATCCCCTCGCGTATCAGAACGTATCAGCTGACGTTTCGGGAGTCTCCCGCATATTGATAACGGCTCCCGGATCATCGCAAATTAGTTAAAATCTTCCCGGAATCTAGTGCGAGCGAGCAAGCGCGCGTGCGAGACAGATCAGACAGTGCTTCAATAAACCTTATAGTGCGCGCACGTCGGAGAGGGAGGCAGCGAGAGACTGCGTATGTGCGCCTCATGCCACCGCATGCCACAGACTCAGGCATCGAAATCAGGCACCGAAATTTTCATTCTGATTCGGTCTGGTTACTGACCGTTTACGTCAGAACCGGTTCCCTATTAGAACCGAGTTTCGGTACCCAACCCTAGTCTCCTACCATCATGGCCGACCGGCTCAGACCCCGCCCAAATCGGCACGGGATTCCTCATTCTCAAATTCCTAAATGCATTATTACATGTAAAGGTGGCATATGTAATAATTGAGGTAAAAATATACAGAAAATGAGCTACACGCATCAAAAGAATGAGAAGAAATAAGTGCAATGATGTCATTAAAAAACTGACAAGTTATATTGCTGCCGAGATATAAACCTAAATTAGCATGCTAAATTACTAGCCCCGGCCCGTCAGGTGTCGTAATACCAGTTTCGGCCATGGGAGGCGGTATGCGGGCGGGCAACATAAACACCAGCCAAACTGCAATAGACGAGTAACTCGCGCGGCTTGTGTGTGTACTTGAACCTGAAGTCAGTCGTGTGGAAAGTACAGCCCACTACTACAGTCAGGGAAGAGTTCAAAAAATGATTGGTCGACATTATGCATGAGGAATACATTTTGGTAAGTTGTAGCATACTGTATCTTTCAACAGTGTTCATGTTCTTTTTCCATTAGCTAGTAGAGATGATCGGTTCATGTGCGCTAGGGATCTGTGGTGTAACATGTACAAGCGTCAAAACGGTATTTATTGTTTGAATTGCGTAATAAAATTGACAGAATCTGAGAGCTTAACTAACCTGCTTGCTAAGTGTCAATTGCATGTGTCTCACAGTGAATTCGTTAGAGTTGACAGCTGTGAATGGCGCTAGCGTGATCAATATCAGTGAATGCTCTCTGTCAAATTAATTCAAACTAACAATAAAAGTGTAATATGAACAAAACGAATACCGTAAACTTAAAATAATAACCCAGGGTTTTATTTTCCCATATCGTCGAAATGCACCAGCTTGTTTTTGAGACAGGCGTCTATGAGACAGTCGTCATCATTTAGTGTTTAGATGTTGTTCATTGAGTCTTTGATCTCTAAAAATCTCCAAACTCTCCACGTGAAACTGCGGTTTTCCAAACTTTTACTATCGTGTCAAATGATTTGAATAATATGCGTGAGAAAAAGAGCAAAACAGCGCTCGCTTGTGTTGTTTGAAGACGTGAGAGTGCGCGCGGCCGCGGCACAACTCACTTTCTGGACATGTACTGCCCCCATCTGTTATGGAATATGGAATGTGTTTTGATTTTTAGTTCCAGATGGCACCTTTAATGAATTAATTAATTGAACCTTACTGTATAGTGCTGCAAAAATAACGTATCTAGACAGGAAAATGACTCATGAATCATAATCATTTCCTTGAAAAGTCTCCAAAACACCACAAAACCGAGAAAGAGTCATACTTACATGTCTGTGGGAGCCGTCATATTCACAGCATTCAATTTTGCCCAGGCTGCCGTCAGAGAAATATAGCTTTTCTGCTTTATGGTCAATTGTGAGTCCGTTAGGAGTGAATACATCTGTGCTAATGATGACTTTCATGTTATTCCCTGCAAGAGTGGAGCGCATGATACTGGGGCGCTGCTCGTTCCAATTGGTCCAAAACATGAGGCTAAAAAGGAATACATAGGACAGAAAATGAGAGCAAGATTTTACAGAAGGCACTAAAGAAAAATTATTCAATACTGTCGTCAGTCTGTGCTATTAACCCCGCTCTATATATGGGACTGGGGAATATCTCCGACTTCACAAATTGTAGTGGACAGAAAGGCCTCGGGCCTGTTCGACATTTCCTCTTAAAAATTCCTTTCACAGTCTAATTCCGTGGTCTAATTGAAAATTAGTGATACATGCTGACATTCTATGCCAATTAATCATTTCAGGTTAGATTCTAATTAACAGCAGTCTGTAGTCCATTTGAAAAAGTGCCAAATAACCAAGTAAGCATATTCTCTCCAAGGTTGAGGGTTTAATGTAGTCAGTGAACTCAGGGTCGGCATATCTTTCTGAATATCAATGCTGTTCATCAGTCTGAACGGTTCTTTTAGAGGGGATATTTAAGTGCACATAGCAGAGCCATTATGTCCAGAGAGTTGCTACTTCTGATCTGGTCAGGAATAAAAACATTCCATCCACAACAAATTTCACACGGTGCTTGGCTCATCGGAAGAGGTCAAACTAATTAAAATGTTTTCCTTCTTGACTGATTGACATTCCATATATGTCAGTTTTCCTGTGTGTGATTAATCAATTTGCTCTCAATTTTAAAAGTCAATATGCCTCCTCCTGACATGAAAATCAATTTTGTTTCACACTACGTGTTCGACAAAGTTTCCTCAGTCAAGCGAGTGAATGCACCATTTGGTTTAGCCTATAGTCAATGGAATCTTTCCCTCTGCCAGAGCAGAAAACAGCACCATTTGCACACCAAACTCACATTCTCACATGTCACATGACCATTGATGGTGCATTTGGGGTGTTTTCAAGAGCAAATAAGCATTTTAATGCACATGACAACAAACTCAAACACTCATCTGAAATTATGAGACGTACTTTTGACATTCATCCAGGGCCAAGACATGGGGATGGTCATCCTCAGACATGGTGACAACAGCTTGCCTGGTGAAGGCTCCTTGTCGGCTCTGGTCTACTGTGTATCTGCTGATGCTTGAGGTGGTGGAGCTAGTCCAGTAAATCGTGTCCCACGCTCTGTGATAAGCCAAGCCCTCAACCGAACCCACATCTGAAGAGCAAAACAAACTAAGTTAGACCATGCTTCTTTCCCACTGGCTAATGATAAATTGAAACTAGTCACATGGAAAGGTGATGTAATAGTATTTTCTTTTTGATGCATTTTTTTAAATTGCGTGTTTGTTTTTTTAAGTATTTAAATTATCTTACTATTATGATTATATCATTTTACTGTTTGATCAACATGACATCATGACTTTTGTGTAATATACACGCCACCTTCAAGTCAAGTGGCGTGTTATCTATACGCATTTCAGCTATCCGCGTGAATTCGGCGTCAAATGTCCGTGTATGTCTGAGTGATTCTGCGTGTATGTCTACGCCGTTAAATATCCGAGTGATTTCGCGTGTATGTACATGCCGTTAAATATCTGAGTGATTGTATGTACACGATGTTAAATGTCAGAGTGATTTCACGTGTATGTACATGCCGTTAAATGTCTGAGTGATTTCGCATGTATGTACACACCGTTAAATGTCGGAGTGATTTCGCGTGTATGTACATGCCGTTAAATATCCGAGTCATTTCGCATGTATGTACATGCCGTTAAATGTCTGAGTGATTCCGTGTGTATGTCTACGCGTTAAATGTCAGAGTGATTGCGCGTGTATGTACACGCCGTTAAATGGCCGAGTGATTTCGCATGTATGTACACCCGTTAAATGTCCAAGTGATTTCGCGTGTATGTCTATGCCCTTAAATGTCCAAGCTATTTCGCGTGTATGTACACGCCGTTAAATGTCTGAGTGATTTCGCGTTTATGTACACGCTGTTAAATGTCCGAGTGATTTCGCGTTTATGTACACGCTGTTAAATGTCCAGAGTGATTCGTGTGTATGTTTACGCTGTTAAATGTCCAGCTGATTTGCGTGTATGTACACGGCGTCAAATGTCCGAGTGATTTCGCGTGTATGTACACGGCGTCAAATGTTTGAGTGATTCGCGTGTATGTACACGGCATTAAATGTCCGAGTGATTTCGCGTGTATGTACACGCATTAAATGTCCGAAGTGATTTCATGTGTATGTACATGCCGTTAAATATCCGAGTGATTTCATGTGTATGTACACGCTGTTAAATGTCTGAGTGATTTCATGTGCATGTACACGGCGTTAAATGTCCGAGCTGATTTGCGTGTATGTACACGCTGTTAAATGTCCGAGTGATTTCCGTGTATGTACACGGCGTTAAATGTCTTGAGTGATTTTGCGTGTATGTACACGCCGTTAAATGTCTGAGTGATTTCGCGTTTATGTACACGCTGTTAAATGTCCGAGTGATTTCGCGTTTATGTACACGCTGTTAAATGTCTGAGTGATTTCGCGTGTATGTTTACGCTGTTAAATGTCCGAGTGATTTCGCGTGTATGTACACGCGTCAAATGTCCGAGTGATTTCGCGTGTATGTACACGCGTTAAATGTCCGAGTGATTTCGCGTGTATGTACACGGCATTAAATGTCCGAGTGATTTCGCGTGTATGTACACGCATTAAATGTCGGAGTGATTTCATGTGTATGTACATGCCGTTAAATATCCGAGTGATTTCATGTGTATGTACACGCCGTTAAATGTCTGAGTGATTTCCGTGTATGTACACTGCCTAATGTCTGAGTGATTTCGCGTGTATGTACACGCTGTTAAATGTCCAAGTGATTTGGCATGTATGTACGGCGTTAAATGTCTGAGTGATTTCACGTGTATGTACACGCCGTTAAATGTCTGAGTGATTCGTGTGTATGTACACGCCGTGAATGTCCAAGTGATTTCGCGTGTATGTACATGCCGTTAAATGTCCGAAGCTGATTTCACGTGTATGTACACGCTGTAAATGTCAGAGTGATTTCGCGAGTATGTCTACACCATTAAATGTCCAAGTGATTTCGCGTGTATGTTTACGCCGTTAAATGTCCGAGTGATTTCGCGCGTATGTACACGCCGTTAAATGTCAGAGTGAAATGAGGCAAAATGTAGATCTACATCTGGGGAGCAATATTTTTTTCCTAGGATGGTAGGGGAAGACTCATAAATGGTATAACCCCAGTGACGGGTAGGTTTAGGGACGTGGTTGGGTTAGGTCATATATTTATATACAGTAATGTAACGTTAAGTCAACGGCATTCATAAAACGTTGAAAAGCGTTTATGCGTGTTGATAGCACGGCAAAAATTAAAATACGAATTAGCTTATACACACGCCATTTCATGAGATCAGTCTGGTTTGATATATGGTAATGAATGAATGTTATATTTTTGAATATAAAATATATATAAAAAAAGCTTTGCAATGGTGTTTACACGACACTGGTAATGTTGTTTTTCTTTTTGATACTGAAATCACACAGTGAGTGAGTTCACTCAGAAAAAACATCATAAATCAAAGTGACATCTCACTAAGCATTATAAAACTGTAAGGTTTTGTCTGCTGTCATGTCTAAAACTTAATCAGTTAAATAGCAAGTGTGTTTAATTGAGGCTGTAGCTAAAAATGCCACATGTTGAAAAATCTTAGATACTACTTATTAACAGTCTGCAGAAATCCATCACTAATTAATCATTCACAATAAAAAGTGCCTGACAGCTTGCCTTTGCAGAAACTGTTAGAGAGGCCATGGAGTAATTAACATGGGATGTATGACTTAATTAGGGAAATACAGATTATTAACGTCCTCGCCCTCTCACGGTGACAGAACGCAGAGTGTGCATGAGTGTTTGTATGTGTTTCTGAGTGTGCATGTAGTTGAGGTGGCTGGGATTGGCTTTCATCTCTGGAAAAGTGAGTGAGCTTAAGTGTGGAGACGCCATCAAAAGAGCAGGCTCATTTCAACCTGTAGTCAACATCACTCTCCCTGGCTGCGGTACTTACGCTCAAAATGGATAGAGGTGGAGGATATCAGCCCATTCTCATCCCGAGGCGTCATCTATTCTAACTGACGCCTTTGACCATGCGCCATCTAACTGACGCTTTAGGCACCCTTTAGCGTTAGTTAGATGACGCTTCTTAGTGTCTAACCCTAACCCTAACCAAGACCTAAACCTATCCGTGTCATCTAACTGACGCTGAGTGTTGGGAAAGTTCACTTTCTACATGAACTACTTCAAAGTCAGTTCACACATTTTAAAATGAACTAGTTCAGTTCATAGTTCATACTTCAAAAAAAAAAAGTTTATTTATAGTTCTTTTTTCCATATGTTGCGAGCTCTTTTGTCATTATTATTATTGCCACAGCCCATATACAACCACAGACAACAATTATTTTATTGACGGGCAATTTGCTCAGAAATGTAAGATTTTTCCATCCTCACCGACCTCATCATAAAATCTGTTTAAATAATCATCCGACGCCTCCTCGTTCGCTCCTTTTCGATGCCAGATTGGGGTTTTTTTCGCTACATTTAAGGCCTGTTTAAGTTTTTTTTTTTTAAGTGGGGTTATTGCCTGGAAGGTTCTTATAAAATCTGGCACCCTATTGTACGAAGTTAAACTGAGAGAGCGTGTATTCACAGACACCAGAATGAATGCGTTCACAGTAACGTTCATCAGGCAGTACATTCTGTACAGTACATTCATTTCACGTTCGCCCGAAATATGTATGTTTCAGTGATATGAACGTTTAGGCACAACTAACTGACATTAAAGTGTGCCTAAAGGGCCAGATATTGAAGCATGGTCAAAATTTTCAGTTAGACGCCTTGGGATGAGAATGCGTTGAGGATATCTCTATGAACGTTACAGTGTGGTAGCAGTATGAAAAGTTCAGGTGAACGCTCAAATTCACATCAATTTGAGCATTTCACGTCACGTCAAGTCAAAAACATCACAATGCTCTACATATTCATCAAAATAAGTAATCTGAGCACTAGGTCTTGAAAAAAATGTACGGATAATATTAATTACTGACCTACTTCTCAGTCAAATCAGTATTCATGTAATGTACATTTTAAAGTTATCACTTGAAAAATGTACATGCCATTATATAATTTAATTAGTTAATTGTAGATATTAATAATGCATTTTATATTTAACTAATTTAAAACTAGTGTATATTAACAGCAATTTAGTTTTCGCCGTAATACTGAAATTGCTGAGAAATAAATAAAAAAGATGCAGTGATTCTATTTGCTGCAAATTATATTTTGACATAAGTTAAACAAAGGCAAGAGGAAATCAGAATAAAAGCCCTTTTTATTACCCCCAAGTGGATAGAGATGGCAAATTAAGTAAAAATTAAATATGAAAAGGTCTAATACCCAAGGAGCAATGAGGTTAGTAAAAGAGAATTCAGAGAGTACTGTAAGTGGATAGAAGCACTAATCATGCAGAACAGAGGCTTTCTAAGTATATCTGCATCCCATTAACTTCAGCAAAGTCAAATCAGCTGGGTTACTGAATAAGACAAAAATAAATCATTTACTGAAATTGTTTCGTTCTAAAGCTACTGAACTTACTTTCTGAGGACTGAAGATTATAAGCTTTTAAAAAAAGAAGCACACCATAAAAGTAAATAGACAAATTCAATTTTGGGGTAAATTATTTCTTTAAGAACATCCCCTGAATTTCTGTTATCAATCATGAAGAATTTCATTCAAGAATTTCTGGTGTGCATTTACATAATTGCAGCATCCTTCTTACTTTGCCTTTTGAACTTAATTATGTTTGCATGCGTTCTGAATAGGAAATTACGAAGTGAACAAACTAATAAGTAGTACATGAGGTTTTTGTTGTAAAAAAAAAAACCTGCCAAGATTGTCTTATTACTTTGTAAATGGATAATACACAGTCATTAGGCATATTAGGTTTTCATTGTGGCTACCATCAGACACTGAATATCTGAATCGGGCTTGAAATGTCTGCCGTATATAACGTACATGAGGAAATCAATAACCATATTCTGAACTTTCCAACAGCAGTGACGGGCAGGATCTTGAAAAATATCACCCCGCTTCCATTAATATTTCTGTTACAGTTTGAGGACAGTGGAAATGAGACAAGCGATTTTAATCCATCAAGAATCCATCATGGGAAAAGATGCAGTGTTTTAAACATCTTTTTGGACAGTTAAATTGGTCCCACTTAGTCGTGGAAAAATGGAGGTAGCTATTACAACACTTTTACTAGATGTTGGATGCATGGAGGCCTTGCTGTACATCACAGGCAGTGCCACTTACGACTTTCCAACAAATGGCCTTTCACAAATGGCTGCTAAGAGGCTGGAATGGTTCTAGCAGCAGAACATTAAACAACATGTGGGCCACTGCAATGAGTCTGCATCAGGACGACGACAGGACTAAAAACAAACGCCCAAATCTGTGGAGGCAACATCTTTCGTGATCATCAAAAGGCTAGCACAAAGCCCAGACTAAGAAGCAGGACTTTCCAAACACTAGGGCTGGTCCGAATACCATTTTTGAGCTTCGAAGCTTCGGTAGTAATAAACATCGAATATTCGAAGCTTCGGAATCTCTATATGGTGCAATATAGATAGACAGGCGAGACGTTCAGAAAACTACAGAACAGCGCGAGCAGGAAGCGGCGCGCCTAACACGAGCAGAAAGTATGCTCCGAGAACAGACACTGCAAAACACACACGTCTGTTAACTTATAACTGACTAACAAATAACTGACAAAGTAGGGTAGATTTAAATACAGAAGTGGCGCGCGCCTCACGCGTGCAGGGAATATGCTCCGAGAACGGACACTGCATTAGTGATATAAAATACACACACAGGCCGCCTCCATCAAATTTCGTGACGCCTCCGGCTCTTGACAAAACTCAAACAAATGCTCAGATACCCTTTCCCCATCGTTACCGTTCTGTTGCGGGTTCCCATGTCCATTCTCAAATAGACTATAGTTTGCCGATAGTGATGTGCGGATCGGCGGGCAGGGCAGGCCAAGTAATAAAACATTCCAATTAATCAAAAGTGGATGACAGATGAATCATTATAATGTGTTGAGTTTAATAAGAAACAGAAACTCTCATCACGGTAAAACGCAATGAATGTGTGTCTCCCACTTTCGTTTTCAACAGCGTAGCCTAATTCTATTCAGGGAAAACCAATGACGGAATATATATCAGGCGGGCTCGACATTATCTTTTGTTATGTCGAGAACAGCGATTCTCTGTTCCCAGGTCTGTTAACTTATACTTCACTAACAAATAACTGACAAATAAGGGTAGATTTAAATAAAGAAGCGGCGCGCCTCACGCGAGCAGGGATTACATGCTCCAAGAACTGACACGTACTGCATTTGTGTCATAAAACACACACACACAGGTCTTTTAACTTAAGCAATATTTTTGATAAGGTATAGTATTCTCACTAACAAAGTAGGGTAGATTTAAATGAATAAAAATTAAATTTAATGGATAAAAACGAAATTTAAATAAATAAAACAAAAACAACTCATTTTAAATGTATAAAAACGAAATTTAAATAAATGAAAACGAATAACTTAGGCCTAAATATAGAAAAACGAAAATAAAAAAAAACCGAAATTGTGACGTGAGGTCCCAGTAAAATCTCAAAGTCTCGCAGTAGATTCATTTAGATTGATACAAAAAAAAAACGATTATTCGAATGTCACATTTTCAAAATCGAATACCAACCCACCGAACGAATATTCGGATATTCGAATATTCTGGTCCAGCCCTACCAAACACCCCTTCATTTCTGCAAGCAAGTACAATAAAAGCAACTAGACTTACTGTCTACTATGACTTGTCTTCCTGACCAGTCATCATTGATCATCTGAATATTCCCAAAATGGATGTCGCTGAAGAATATGCGGTTGTGGTGTGAGCTCTGCTGCCGATAATCAAACGCCAGAGCGATGACGTTCTTGAAGTAATCTGGGTTCTCGAAGGTTGGAGAGGGAGTTGAGATCACTCTCGTCAGATAAGTGGATGCTCTTCAAGATGGTCCTTTCTGAGTAGAGAAGATAGCCCCCATATCTTTGGCAGGCAAAGCCATCTTCGGCTAAGTACCCATGGGCGCAGGAGCAGGTCCTTCTTCCACTGCCCAGGTGAAAACACAGCTGTTGACAACCTCCATTGCTCCTGGCACACGGGTTGGTGCCTGCATGCAAAAGCATAGGCCAACATTACTGGATGAACAACCAGTAGAACCAAATAAATCTTGTTCTATTTCAAGAACACATATGTGGCATAATAAAATAAAACTCATTAAGTTGAAACCTCAACCTTTCTCCCGGCCTCTGTTAAACACTTTGACGTCCTTCAGGTTGACGCCAAGTCCACTTCTCAGTCGTCACGGCGTCGTTGGCATCGCTCTTGAATCCGCGCGGATTGATCCGTTGGCGTGGGCTCTGCCATAGACGGCGCAAGAGAGAGTCTGACATTGGCGTAATGATGGCACTTTTCTAATTAAAAGCAGCTAGACTCATTAAAACAAACAGAAAAGCTGTTTTAGCGGCAAAGCCGAGAAAATGTCACCTTGGCGATGACTTGCGGTACATCCTATTTACATAAGACCAACGGAGGCTGCCTGGGAGATGACATAAACATACGGCAGGCCTCATAATAACCTTACTCGGAAGGGGTTAATCCGTTGAGACTGGAGCAGCTGGCTCCGTGGGCCACTTTAGAGAGTGTAGCACTTAGTAAAATAATAAATTACCTGTCAGACCAGTAGATGTAAGCCCCGAACACAGCTACGGAGAACAGGTCCACATTGGAGGCTGACAGTACAATCTCTCGGCTCTCCTCGGTTTCAAGGTTGATCCTTTCTCATCTTGTCGGTCCGGGCGTCGCTCCAGTATAATCTATTTTCCTAGAAAGCAATTTGAAAATGAGCACCTCTCCCTTTGAGCAGCTCTATTTTATCAGCCTCAGAAGAAGAGAGAGTGAGCGGAGCATCAGGGAGTAGAATCATTATCATGTCACCCTACCTCGTAGTCAATGGTGATTCCATTCGGCCAGGCAATGCCGGAACTGACCAGGGTCACTTGGTCGGAACCGTCCAGTTCGTGCACGACCTGATGCAAGGATTTTCCCCCACTCGGTCCAGAATAAGTAACTGTCAATTGGAAAAATCAGATCCGGATGACTATTTTAACAATTACAGAGGTTGAAAGGAACAGTTTAGCCAAAACTGAAAATTCCGTCATCATGTATTCACTTCAAAGGGATAGTTCACTGAAAAAATGAAAATTTGCAGTTAATTTACTCACCCTCAGACCATCCAAGATGTAGGTAACCTTTTTTTTTTTTAAGAAACTGTGTTCCTCTGTGTCAATGGGTGCCATCACTTCACAACAAACAAACATATGCAGACAAAACCAAATACCTGCAGCTCTTGACGGTGCATTACGGTCTTAAAGGAGTGGTTCACTTTAATAAAAAAAAAAAAACATTTCCTGATAATTTACTCACCCCCATGCCATCCAAGATATCCATGTCATTCTTTCTTCAGTCGAAAAGAAATGAAGGTTTTTGATGAAAACATTCCAGTATTTTTCTCCATATAATGCACTTTACTGGTAACCAAACGGTTCAAGTTCCAAAAGACAGTTTCAGTGCAAACTGTTCAAAGGGCTTTAAACGATTTTCACACTGATGAATAAGGGTCTTATCAAGCAAAACGATTTCTCATTTAAAAAAAGAAACGAAAAGTTTAAGCTTTTATAAGCTCAAATGGTCGCCTTGCTCTGTTCTGTGATGCGCGTTTGTGACTCTCCTGTTCAGAACTCGGTTATCAAAATGAACAACTCTTTTCGTGTCAATGAACAAAATGAATGGATCTGTTATGGCGGCCCATAACAGTGCAGAAACGCGTTGGAGTTGGCGTGTATTGGCGAGCTACAGGTGCGTGCAATGACGTGCGTGTCGGATATATGTGACCTGGCCGTTCAGATTGCAGTCGCATTTCAAAAGATCGGATACATATCGGATTTGGACCACATACCCAAGTGGCCTGGGTCGCATTTGAAAAGATCAGATCTGTGTCATTCAGACTGTCATGAAAAAATCAGATACAGGTCGCATAGGGGCAAAAAATTCAGGTCGTTTCAGCCTGCAGTCTGAACGTAGCCTTAATTCTCTTCGACGGAAGAAATACAGATATGGATATCTTGGATGACATGGGGGTGAGTAAATTATCATCAAAAGTTTTTTTTTTTTTTAAAGTGAACTACTCCTTTAAGAAGCTTAACGATCGGCAAGAAACTGAACATTATTTACAACATTTTTACCTCTAATCCACAGCCTTGGCAAACAGCTGTAAGCGTGAGCTTTCTGTCGCATAATTGACGCATGCATGAGTGACCTCACATGTGAGCTGGCGCTGTTTTTTAAGGGAGGCTGCGTGTTCACCATCATACAAATGGATAAAGCTGTTTAACAGTCTTTACAACCTCATGATTTAAATTATCTCAATGTAACACTAGACAAAGTGTCTCCTACAGTTTACACATGGCTAGCTAAAGACTATGTGCAAAAAGCTGGGGCTCAGCAATGGAAAAAAGCTGGGATCTTCAGTCAGGCAGCTGCCTCAACGATTTCTTCCAGTTGTGTGCATTGCAATGTTCCATTCGTGACAACAGAGGCTCTCTACTTTGTTGTCATTGCATGACACTTAGAACAAGAACACCACCACGTTTCAAGAGACCTCTGTCTCCCCCGAGGCTTGATGACGTTCCCCTGCCGCTGCTTCCTTGATCTCTCGCAGTTCTTGATCAGAGTCTTCTGATATAAACA
Organism: Hybognathus amarus; assembly: GCA_030378365.1. Classification (NCBI taxonomy): domain Eukaryota; kingdom Metazoa; phylum Chordata; class Actinopteri; order Cypriniformes; family Leuciscidae; genus Hybognathus; species Hybognathus amarus. The sequence goes on from JAQIUQ010004469.1 coordinate 88,110, forward strand.
AGTAAAAAATTCCACGTTGTCTAGTGTTACATCAAAATCATGAGGCATTGTGATGAACAGTACTTTCATACAGCATTAGACGTTGGTGAACACGTGCTCTCGCTCTCGGTAGTAAACAAACAAAGTGTGAGGTCAGTCCAGCGCCTACGTTATTATGGGACAAAGAAGCTTACGCTGCAGACTGTTGCTGCATTCAACGTGCTCAGGACTGTTTGCCAAGGCTTTGGATTAGAGGTAAAAATGTTGTAAATATTGTTCAGTTTCTGGCATAGACCGAATCGTTTTGCATCTGAAGACCTTAATGCATCATTATGAGCCGCAAGTATTCATTTTGTTTTGCCTGCATGTGTTTTTTTTGAATCTCACAGTAATAGCACCCATTGACTTCCATTATATGAATCACAGAGGACCACACTTTAGATAAACATATTCTTTACTGTTTTGTTTCTCGTTCCAAACACATACAATTTTCCTACAAAATTCTGAAGACTCCAAGCTTAAAAAAGGGTGCAAAAGTATCATAAAGTAGTTCAAGTGGTCATTAAAATGATTTATTGAAAAGACGACAATGTTTTGGAGACACAGTTGTCACTAAAAATACATTGACATCAGCCTTACAACAACTTGGGATCTTCATCAGAGAAGTAGGAATTATTGTGAACAAATTATTTTAAATTAAATTGGTTTTAGTGAGCTGTTTATTCTTAAAACTTCACCAATTTGTCTGATATGGTTCCCAATGATTTGGTTGTAGCTGTTAGCATTGAGAATTAATTATACTTTTATGATACTGTTTGCATCCCCTCTGAATCTTGAAAGCTTCCCCATTCACTATAGAACTACATTTATATTTAATCATTTAGCAGACACTTTTTTTCCAAAGTATACATGGAAAAAGTAAAAGAGCAACCAGCACAGAATTTCTAATTTTGTGCTGACAGAAAGTAAGCTGTATGGGTTTGAAACGACAAGATGGTGAGTAAAAGAAGTCAGAATTTTCATTTTTGGGTGAACTACTCCTTTAAAGTGTATAAATGTTGTTACACCACCAAGGAAATGTCATTCAAAGTTTGACTCAACTGGGAAAGGAAAAGACAGCTTTTATAGCCTTAGGCTTGAATGGGAGGCTCTTTTTTGGATGTCTGGGATTTAGAAGATCCCACTCCTGATGATGTCTGCTGTCAGCAGATATATGGTAGATGGGTTAACATGCTCATGTGTCTAAAACTTGTCTTCTCAGTGTGTGATTCTGATTGTAGGGTAGGGTGTGAACAAAAACAAGGCAAACAGAAAAAAAAATAGCATGGAGATCATAGATTTCGATCCTAATTACTGAAAGAATACCATAATGGACTACAAAATGGGCCTGTGACTAAATGGAGATACATTTCTGCTCTTTCAAATTGTTCATTTGGTTCATTAGTGATAGCCAAGACATTTTAAAGCCAATCTGTCAAGCAAAACAGTCTGAGGCAGATCACAATATGTATTTGACCTTCAAAGGTCAAACATCCCCTGCATTTTCATTTCTCAAGAGCTCATTGTATTATATGGTCTAATGCACTTATATAGTTCCCTAAAATGTACTCAGTAATTTGCAAAGTCTTTCTGAAGATACAGCAGACATGGTTAAATCTGATCCATTTTCTCAAAGGCATGTGACGTACCCCTCTCTGTGGATGCACTGCAATGGCTCTTGGCTGATCCAGCCCATCTGATATTACAACAGACCGGTAGAGACCATTTAGACGAGCAATTTCAATGAGGTTGAGGCCATGGTCTGTCCAGTAAAGGTTACCTGGTTAAAAAAAAAAAAAAAACAGTTTTTATTGCATTTAAATTGTATTATATTATCAAATAAATGCAGCTTTGGTGAGCATAAGATACTTTTTTCCCTAAAAATATAAACAATTGTACTAATCCTAAACTTTTGAATGGTAAAATGGAAAGATTTTTTCTTGAGAAGTTTTCCATCAGACTGCGAATCACGTGCGCACTCTAATGTAAACAATCGCATTGGAAATGGGTAAGGACATAATCAAATCAAGAAATAACATTATTAAAAATCAAAACATTAACAAAATTTACTCATTGATTAATTTAGTCATGAAGTACAGTTGTATGTTTGCATAGAATTCATTTTGAACGCTATATTATATGCTTTCAAAATCTGAGGTAAATTATCTGTTATCGCTTGTGGCACAGTGACCTATTTTTAACTAAAAATAAATAATGTGTACTCATAACCAGTGTAATTTCTTCATTCTGTCAGCCGTGGCGTCGCAGAAATAGGTACCGTTTCTAAATTAGAAACTTCGCGTCTCGCCGTCGCGTCTGGTTAGGACAAAAACCACAATTAAAGCCCCGTTCACACTACACGTGACACGATACCATTCATTATCAATGGTGAGCGGGCGACTTCCGGCGACACGCGCGACAGCGACCATTGGCAACCAGTGGGGCGTGTCCAGCAACAGAAGAAAGTTGAGAAAAGTTTAACTTTATGCAAATGAAGGGCGATTTTCGCGAGCGACAACCAATAGGAGTGAAGTCAGTGGGGTGTGTCACTCTTCAGTGCTGAGTCTGACCGAGGCAAGTTAACGAGAAGCTCATTTTAGCAGTCAGAAACTGTCCTATAATGGATGATATATCCACACTACACAGCGACAAAGTCGCGGCGTGTAGTGTGAACGGGGCTTAACATGGAAGAGACACATTTTATCGCGTGTCGCGACGCATGTAGTTAGGACCAGTGTTGGGGAAGCTCTCTTAAAACAGTAGTTTGACAAGCTACAAGCTACTCGTAAGTTAAAGTAGTTAAACTACAGTCAAGCTACCCTTTTGGAAAAGTAGTTAGCTACACTACAAGTTACTATCAAAAAGTAGCTAGCTACATTGAAACTACTTTTGCTTTTTGAACAACGTATATTAAAAAATAACTGAATAAGTGTCTGAGGAATGTTTTAAGTAAAATATTTAGTGTTTAAAACAAGGTAATACAATTATGATTTCAAAGAGAATTGTTTTATTACACACAACACTCAAATATCTTCTGGACTGTTTGTCAAAAGTCCAAAATTGCAACTAATTGCCTACAACATTGCAAGAACAAAATATAAATCCAACGTAAATTGCAATGTAAAACATTTTCTCAAAAATACTGATTAAACTCTGGACAAATAAGGCCATGGGTAATTAACATTAGTTGTTTCTCCATCCTCCAAATCTGCCTTCTTGTCTTATCATAATATGGGTGCATCAATCCACTTCTGTACGTCAGTGAACCGTTAGCCACAAGATGCGTGATTAAACAACAGGTGGCGGTAATGGCAAAAAATAAGTTTGTAATCTAACAAGAAGAAGAATCTCCTTGCATCGCGCTGATTTGCGCTGGTTCGACAAACGAAATGTAGCTTTTGCCTGCACTACACCGCTACTTACTGAAAAAAGTAGTTAGCTACTAGAAAAGCTACACTGTTTAAAAAGCATCTGAGCTACTGCCAAGCTACTAAAAAATGTAGTTAAGTTAGTAGCTGTCGCTACTTGTAGTTAACTATTCCCCAACACTGGTTAGGACAGGGTGTGAGACTCAAGCGTCTTTCGACAGGACGTGGAATATGCTTGGGGACGTTTTGTAGCTCCGTCGACCAAAGCACGCCAGGGTCAAAGTTCAAAATAGTTAGCAAAATAGCAAATCACGTTGTATCTGAAGGGTAACATTGAAACCAGCGGCCAGCGCCACCCGTTCCGCGTCCTGTCTGAAAGGCGCTATACGCAATTGACACTTTTCACACGCTCTCACGCAGAGAAAATCGTAGAGCAAAGAGGACACTGACACCGACAGACTGAGACAGAGCGGGTTACTTTTGATATGGTTACTTAAATTCTATCGATCGTGACAGATTGCTGCGCCTCAGTTCAAGTAAACCACATCTGTTACTTTTTATTTAAAGAGACAGTACAACTGACCGAATGATGTCACAGAACGGTACATTTACCTCAGGAAAGCCATTTAATGACCAGCATATAGCTAGCAGCACATAGCTAGTTAGCTAACTAGAAAAAATAACGAGAAGTATTTTGCTAAATATGTTTGCAATTTATTACATATTTGTTCGATGTTTACTTGTCAATACATAATTGTTGTTATAATGAAAACTGCATTATATTTAATTTATCTCTATTTTTAATTTATGTTTAAAATATTATGTGAGTTTTTTTTTTCCTGAGAAAAATTAACATGCAGACTTTAGCCTACCTAATATTTATCCAAATTTATTTAAATTGAATTAAGATTAAAATCAAATCCAAGAATTTAATTGAATAATGCAGAAGCCTACCAGTCATTGTATCATGTAAATATTCTAACATGTCAAGTCAAGTTAAGTATATTTATAGCGCTTTTCACAATATAGATTGCATCCAAGCAACTTTACTGTATCCATCAAAACATAATAACAATGTCCTTTTCTTAGTGGAAAAAAAAACATCCATGTTTTGTTGTCACTAAACTTAATCAATTTCTGTTTAGTTACCATATGTTTTGAATATCACAATTACACATTGTGATGCAAGTTGTTGTTGTTTTTTTGTTTTTTTTTAGATACCCACAATCCATCTGTTTCTCTTGAGCAATTAAAATATCGTGATAATACAGTACACCTTGATAAAAGCTCAATAAATTAACCGCAGCATGAAAATTTGATACCGGCACATGCCTAGCTGACGTTGTGTGCTGAGCAATACCATTTATTGAAAAACAATGCACAGACAGAGAGTGATAGAAAAATGGCAGCATTCCATTTAAAAAAAGATGTTTGTGTCTAACCAGCAATCCAATCGACTGCGATGCCCTCCACTCTGTTGATGCCAGTGGTGATAATATCTTCCCTCCATGTCTGATCCCTCTTGGCTCTGGAGATCCACTTTAAACCCATGTCTGTCCAGTAAATTGTATCATTGCCTGTATGAAGGAAAACATTTTTATGCACATTAGAAGCAAAGCTGGTAACATAAATAGTGTATGTGAATGCATCTCAGAAGCTTTAAATAAATAAACAAATAAAGCAAGCAAGCACAAAACAGATATATCCTGGAAACGTCTTATAAGGTTTGTAAGAGATCCCATAGTAATTGCTAAAGCTTTTTATCAGTAACCATAACTACAGTTGCCAACAAGCTTTTTGTAAGGAGGTCATTCAAAGTGACACAGCAAAATTTGTGTAGCCAACAAATCCAACATGATTAGCGATGACTAAAAGATTGTTTTGACAGAAGCACGCTCTAAATGTAAATGGTATTTTTGCCCTACAACCGAATGCGGCAAGAGTAGTTATTTACTTGCACCCTACTGTTATTGTTGAATTTACACGGCGTAACGGATTTCTTATGTGACAACAGCCAGCTGAAAGGCCCTCATCTGTTTTATGCACCAACAAGCTGCCTCTTAATAACATGCAAATGGAATGCATGTGTAATCAGCTGTCATAGGCTGAGTCGGACTGGGGTTTTCTTCACATGAGGTGCTCTGATTCTGGTGGTAGGCGAGAGTATTTGCATAGAAACTTACTGACCATCTGCCCGGGCTGCTGAGGTCAGCAATTCCGCCATGTTTCCCAACCCACACGGTGTGTAAAAAAAAGAGCCTGTCCATCTAATGACCTAAGGTGAATTAAGGTGGCTGAATATTTGTTTGAATTTATCTAACAAACTATTCAGGTTAGGGCAGAATGAAGTATGCTATACTACGTAAGTAGGTTTACATAATTTAAATAAATTAAATTACACAATTTATAACATGGTAACACTTTATTTTACGATGTCCGTGATACAGAGTAATTACTTAATTAATTACTTAGTAGTAAACATTGTAATAACATGTAACAAAATGTAATTAACATGTAACGAAGTTATGGAACAGCCTGTACTTACAGATTGTAATTACACTCATGTAATAGCCTAGGCAGCTACTGTTACACGTGTAACAGGACGAGTCAGTTACATATGTGTTACCGACTTGGTACAATGTAATTATATAAAAAAGTATGTTGTACTACTCAATGTAACAACAACTATTTAAATATGTTACTAAGGTGTGAAAAAAGCCTGCAGTTCCACATGGTCATTTTGTACCTTCTAAAATAGTGTATCAAGTTTGTACTTAAGTGTATTTCATGTGTATAAGGTATGTAGATACACATAAAGTACACTTAAGTACAGTCTTGATACACTTTATTTTACGTAGCTCATCCCTGTGTAATATTATGTAATTGCAATGTAATTAGGAAGCTACCGTATGCATTTATGCTGTGAACGAGGGAGTTAGGCCTAATTCAAACTAAACTACATATGGATAAGGTTTGTAAAAACACATGTGGTACACTTAAGTACAGTCTTGATACACTTTATTTTACGTAGCTTATCCCTGTGTAATATTATGTAATTGCTATGTAATTAGGAAGCTACCACATGCGTTTATGCTGTGAATGAGGGAGTTAACCCTTTACCTGTCACCCCCCTTTTTGATAATTTACATTAAAATGCACTATACAAACTAAAATGGTTGTAATTCAAGAATGCTTTGGAATATATACACAAGTTTGGTCTTGTTTTAAAGAAAACAATCAGCAGATTATTACTGAAGTGAAAGCACTTCAAAAAATTAAAGTATAAAAACGTTATGGAAGTTATAATTTACAGTAAATCAAATATTATTTATTAATATATATTTTTAATATAAAATAAATATTTTACAAAAATATTTTTTACAATAAAATTACTATAAAATGAAAGCTATATATCTAACCAAGTTGTGTTCCAAATTTAAAGTTGATATCACAAATTTTGAAGTTCCCATGAGATTTTGTTAAGGCGTTATACCAAAAATAGCCACCGGGTGCCATTGAATTCCATTGAATTTAATTGTATGCATCCTGCCATAACAAATTAATACATTTCTATCCAAATATCACTTCTGTCACTAAATATGGAACCTTGAGACTCAGACCTTTCTGACAATATGTGTTTTGTCAAGATTAGAAAAGGTTTTGATATTAAATTATGAAAGATGATGCCCAAAAGGGGAGGGGCCTAATACAAAAATACCTGTTAATTACACATCTTTTTCCAGCACTTCAAAATTCAAATATTATATAAATAAATATATATAAATGTTATATTTTAATGTGATGACCAAAACATTATTTGTTCATCCTTCAAATATGACCCTCACTTAACCTGAATGTTTCAAGATCTAGGGAAACTTATTAGGGAAACTAAATTAGGGAAACAGCTTATTTAAAAATATTTTTTCTTTAAACAAATAGGAAATTTCTCTGGCATTCCTTTTATTTTTGCTGTATCGAAATACGTACCTAACCGTGACTTGAAAACCAAGGTACATAACGAACTGTGATTTTTGTGTTACACCCCTATTTACTACTAAGTAATTAATTAATTAATTACTCTGTATCACGGACACCGTAAAATAAAGTGTTACCCAGTTACCTCACACTGTCTGTATAGTGTACTTATCCTTTGCATCCGCTCTAAACCGAATGGTATCTTCAGCACAGTGTTTTAGTTGTTTGTATATGGAAGAAGGAAAGGTCAGGTCACATTTGAAAGATTACAGTAGATCGTCTGTGCTAATGCATGCATACGTGTTTGCATGTCTATGGAAATGTCTCATACTATTGAATGTTAGAATGATAATTTGGTACCATCACATGTGGACTGCCCTCTTGACGCTCACTTCATTTATACCACTTGTCACCACAAAATGATCCACCGAAACGGACTGAATAATCTTGCATCAGACCACTGTCAAATTAACCTCATTCAGAGAATGAATAATGCATAGTATTTGCAGCTTTGTGATCTCAGCACTACCTTCATTTGATAGATTGTCTACAATACTGCTTTCTGTCCATATGGTTCTACAGCATCTGAGATATAAAAAGGGAATATTTATCTGAGTTACTGTTTGCATCAACTTGTTTAACCAATCTGAGTTGTTTATCTCTTCAACATGTGATACGCAGTCCCTTCGGATCTGGTATAAGACTGTGTAGCTAATACAAAAACTGTAGATCTGACAGCAAACAGCATTTTAAAAAAAGTCATGCAGAGAAGGCAACACATGCCTTATCTTTGTTGTGCACACACAGAGGATTCAGAGAGTGGTTCTAGTGAACAGAATGGAAGATAGCAGGACTGAATCATAGCGAGCGCAGTGTTTGTACCTGCATGAAAGTCCACGCCAACGGCAAACAAGGTGCCGCTGATGGGCATCAGTGTCTCTGCGTGGTCACTGGGATCCAAAGCGATTCCACGTATCCCCTCATGAAAAGAGTACATCAGAAAAGAACTCAAGCCTGTGATAGACAACAGCAAGCGAGAGATGTTAGATTGAGGTCAAATGAACGTCACAGTTTTCTATAGATGCCTTCCACACACACAAGTAACTATAACTAACTACATGAATTGTTGTTAAAAGTGAATAAAACACTCGTGACATCCCTGCTAAAGAAAAGGACACGTGTCACGACTGCTGCCTACCTTCACAGGAGAGACGGTCACTGCGCAGGTTGTAGCCAATGGTGCAGGCACATGTGCGTGTGTTTTCAGATGTGGGCAGACAGAGCTGAGAGCAACCACCATTATTTAACTGACAGGCATTCCTACCTGAGAGACCGCAATGAGAAGAGACAGCATGGTGATGGCATTGTCTTGAAAATAAGTCTGGAAAACTATTTGTGGAGAGTGAAGACAACTGCTGAGTTCTTGTTGTGCTTCTCTAACCCTCTCTAACACTTCTACATTATTGCGAGAGAACTATTCCAAACCGTATTGAAACATTTATATTTCTTAAACACAGATATGTTATAGGTGAAGTTTGTATTCCGATCAACAGTCAGATGAAACCAAAAAAAAAAAAATATGTATACTTTTTTTTTCATTTCCTGAACCCCTTTAATCACCCATTGCTCATACAAACAATCTTTTGACATTGTATGACCCAATTATGTTATGTGAGAAAATTATGACCGTTTTAAATATTGTAATTATACTTAAAGGGATACTCCACTGGTTTTTCATATTAAACTACAGGGTTACACTTTATTTTAATGTGTCATTGTTACACTGTAATTATACATTTAAGTACTGAGTAATATATAAGTAACTACATGTACTTACTAAAGGGTTAGGATTAGGGTTTAGGGTTAGTTCCATGTAATTATGCATCATTTATAGTTATTACTATAGTAAATACATGTAACATATGTAGCAATGACACATTATAATTAAAGTGTTACACAAACATACTGTATGTTATTTCCTTAAACTCATCTCAGTGCATACACTCAATCGCTCTGACGCGCGAGACACTTTGATTGCACTTAACTAGCCCAGTTCATTCAATAGGGGCCAAGCAATCAACTTGTCTTAGTTAAGGAAATAACATCAGTTTAATATGAAAAACCGGTGGAGTATCCCTTTAAACCAAAGCAAATTATTAAAAATGTATAAGGAGGAACATATATAATCGTTATTATTATGTGATGCATGTTCACTAGTTTTGAGTTTTGTTGGTTTTGATATTCATTATTTCGATGTTCTGTTTACATTGCTCCCAGTGTTTACTTCTTGTGGTTTCCTTTGTTCCCATAGTTAGCCTTGTTAGTTTCTATAGTTTTTTTTCTATAGATTTCTATTTGTTTCTGTTTGTTATTTATATTGTTTGGTTGTGGAATAAAGACTGCTGATTAGATCCCCACCTCTCTCCTCGTCTCCTTGCTAACTGTAACAAGTTGACAGTGTGGCTTATTTTATACGTATTATTATTGCTAATGTGTACATTACAGTTCATAAGTTTGGGGTTGGTAAGAGCATATGAGTTATGCTCACCATGACTCCATTTATTTGATCAAAATATTGTGAAATGTTATTATATTTAAAACAAAAATAAATCTACTTCAATATATTTTAATTGTCTTTAATTCCTGTGATGCTAAAAGCTGAATTTTAAGCAGCTACTACACCAGTGTCACATGATCATTCAGAAACCATCCTAATATGCTAATTTAAAGCTAAAGAACTGTTTTCAACCAGTGATTTTTTTGTGGAAACTGTGATACATTATTATTATTATTATTATTATTAATAATAATGCTAAATACAAATATTTATAAAAAAAAACATTTAAACGAATACAGTAAACTTGAAGAGAAACATTTTCATTTGAAAGCCAATTGATATATAAACTGCTTTTCTGATATCGTTCCAAAAGCAATTTCACAGAGATTGTTATAATACAAACCCCATGTCCTACTGTTAAAAACTAGGGCTGTCAAAATAATACTATAATGATAATGTTTAATATCATTAAAATGCTGAATGAAACTATCATGTCAAAGTTAATATGTTAACTTGTTCAATTCATATCCTAAGATCCAAAGTTTTACAAACTTTTTTTTTTTTTTGAGGAAATGAAATGGGGGTCCTCAGGGGCGATTAGGCCCTCCATTGACTCTGGGCACCCTGTGCTAAGCCCCCCTTTTCGGGTTTTCAGAGAAATCTTTAATTTATTTTACTTTGTCTTGCAGATTCTATATTGGGCCGCTTATGAGCCATATAAGCAGAGCTGAAGTAGAAGACTAATTTGAGACCGTTTCTGAGGCATGTCATTTACTCTTTTATATTAATGCAATATATTAACAAGTTCGGTCACATTGGTCTGGTCGTAATTTGGGATATCTCTCCTCATTTGATGAAAGGTTTTAGTGTTGCCGTCAAGTCAAGATGACTTCACACCCTTCATGGAAGTCTTGGTCTCGTCTTAATTGTATAACTGAAAGTGAAGGGGAGGGAAACTACACCACTGTGTATTGGCACACACTTTCACAGAAAGCTCAGCTTGCACATCTACGACAGTTATAAGACAGCTCCCCATTATGCATAGAGAGGCTAATTGCTGCCGGAGAAATTTGGTGGCTGGATAGATTTACGTTTGTGCCCGTTTAATGGTCATTTCTTATTCAAGTCGACAGTTTAGTGGGATCCACAGCAATGCCGTTAATGGATTTGTCATTAGTGTGAATTATTTGCAGAATAACTCACGAAATGGAAAACTAATATCTGAATACATCTCTGCTCAGGAAATATCTCTGATAGCAAACCCGTATTTATAGCTAGCAATTTGCAAATAAATTAAACAAGACGGTATAATGCTTAAAAAGTATGGTCTTCAGTACATTTGTTTTTATATGCTACTTAAAGACTCCATGAAGTTAAATAAAGTGTTCTGTGGCTTTTAGTGTATGTCTGTTCATTTTGAGGCTAATCACTGCTTGTGTAGCCCTAAACATAGACTTAATTCACAGATGCATTTTAACCCTCAGATGCTCTTTGTTTCGGAGTCACACTTGTTATCTTCCCGGTCAAAAGTGACCGGACACCTAAAAATGAAACTTTCTCCATCCCAGTAAAACCAATGCAATTTATTTTTGTTCTATAATATTTATTCTTTTTAATTTAGTATTTTGAGAAAAATTTAATTGAATTTATTAATATTTATGCAATATTTATGGTTTATTTTTGCCATGGAAAAATATATATATTTTTCTATATTTTTTATATATATATATATATATATATATATATATATTTTTTTTTTTTTTATTATATATATATTAAATATATATATATTTTTTTTTTTTTTCAAAAAAATATTAATGCAGTTTTTTAGTTTAATATAGAGTCTAGGCATTCAGAAAAAAAAAATATTTTTTGAAGAAAATTAGCACCATCTGGTTACAGTATAGAGAAAAAGCGTAGAATCATGGTGTAACCACTATATGGCATGTACAGCTCTCTATGGAGAGGCATGTGAATTCCCCAGCTGTTTATGAACACATTTTGTTGTTGTTGTTGTTGGTGGATTTGAATATATAGTTAAAACAATCTCAAAAAACTATTTCTTATAAAAAAAATATAAAAAAAATGACAACAACAACAACAAAAAAAATTTACAATTTCCCATTCATTTCCAATGGGGTCATTTTTGACCAAAGACCACTTACCATGCTCAGATCATGACCTCATATAATGCCATAAAAGTCACCAGAGTTTCGTAACATTGTAATGAAGCTAGTGATTTTAAAAAAATTCTAAGCATCCTTTTTGAAATCAAAATTTATTGGTGTGTATGTGTATAAAAGTGTGTTTGTATGTGTGTGTGTGTGTGTGTGGGTGGGTCTGTCTGTTTTGCACTCTAGATGTTGTAGAGTGTCACCCTTTTCCTGCGGTGTACTTTTTTTTAGAATTGTGGCCGATTTGTAGATTGTACATACAAAAATTATTATTTTTTTATTTATTTTTTGTATTTCCCATTCATTTTCTGGGTCGGTCAATTTGACAGAAGAGCAAAAGTGTGACTCATTTTTTTTACGACCACTTAAATTGCTCGAATCATGACCTAAAAAATGTGGGTGGGTATGTCTGTTTTGCACTCTTGATGTTTTAGAGTGTCACCCCTTCAATGCTGAGCACTTTTTTTCTGCATCGTGGCCGATTTGTAGAATGTGCACACAAAAATTCTCAAAGTCTTTGTGTTTTTGTCAATTTCCCATTCATTTCCTATGGTCGGTCATTTTTGACCAAAGAGCACAAGTGTGACTATTTTTTAAGACCACTTAGCCTGCTCGGATCATGACCTCAATTTTTTTTGTGTGTTCACATACCCAATGCCATAAAAGTCACCAAGTTTCGTAACATTCCGATAAGGCTGTGATTTTTTAAATTTCAAAACAGGAAATTTTTCGGTCAGAAATGACCGAAGAGCACCTGAGGGTTAAATGAACAATTTTTCTTATCCCAGGAATACTGAGTAATTTTTAAAAAAGAAAAAAATGGGGAATGTACTATCAAGAAGCTAAACCATGGTATGTGTTTGAAACTCAAGTAAAGCCTACAGGCTAAAAGCCACAATATATGCAAAGCACATCAACACTGGAGAGAAATGCAAAATCCATTCAGTTAGTAATTTCAAAGACAGTCACTGGTCAAAATATTTTTGAGGCAACATTGACTGTATCACGGCTCACCTTTTCTGACCATCTCTGTCGTAGACCTTCATGTGTACCACTCCACTGGTCTTATTGACGCAGCACCACCGGGTTACGTCCATCCCTCTTGGTGACCGTCCCCAGCTGAGCCAGATCGTCATCAGCCCACCACAGCCTACCACCTGGAAAAACAGATGAATTATTTATTTCCCAAAGTCACAGAACCAGTAGGTCTGACTGCCAATGGAGGCACATGCCATTATCATTTGTTTGTCCTTTTTATTCCACATGCATATAATCCGGTGGTGTGCTGTGCTCTTTTTAGATGCCAAAACTATGCTACGCTACAGTGTACCGGTGGGCGAGGGAGGTGGTTGGAGAGAGAGAGAAAAGTAAAGAGATAGGACTTGAGCATTATGCATATTCCCTTCCCAGTGCGAGTCAATGAGGCAGAGCTCAGGGCAGCCTGGCTACGTGCCCTGGCTGAAGACAAGGGCTCTTCATTCACAAAGCCATCAGAGTGCATCTATTCTCACAGTGGCGCTGCAGCTAGCAAGCCCCTCGTGTTGTTTCCGCTCTGTAAGGCTGAGTGTGCCACAAAGGGACTCAGAGATTGTCCTTGGCTTCGAGCCTAGACCATATCTGTCTGCTGCAGGAATACAGGAGAGCAGGAGACAGTCGTAGCTGTGCAACCGTAAAATCAAACACATATTTGTATTTGTAAAGAAGGACTGAATGAACCGAATGACACTGAATGACAAGGCTGAAAAATGTATCAACAAAATCAAGTTAATCACAGTTCCCATCAGGAGACCGTTAGTATGTGATTGCTTCAATAAAACTAGATTGACTTTGGATCCGATTTTAGCAACAAATGTTTTAGATTTTACAATAACTGTAAACAATAATTCAAGCAGCTATGTTTTAATGGAAGCATTGTGAATTTTACAACACAATCTCATCCTTTGGCATCAAATAGGTGAGCCATATGACATTTCGTCGAAATACTATATCACTCTCAGAAAAAAAAGGGACAAAAGCTCTCACTGGGGCTGTATCTTTTCAAAAGGTAAACTTTTTACCATTTTAGGTGCTAATATTACATTGTGTGTGCTAATAAGTACATTTTAGGTGCTAATATGCACATTTCAGGAGCTAATATGTCCATTTTAGGTCCTAATATGACAATTTTAGGTGTTAATATGTCAATTTTAGGTACTAATATGTACATTTTAGGCACTAATATGTGCATTTCAGGAGCTAATATGTCCATTTTAGGTCCTAATATGACCATTTTAGGTATTAATACGTACATTTTAGGTACTAATATGTACATTTTTGGTGCTAATATTACATTGTATGTGCTAATAAGTAAATTTTAGGTGTTAATATGTACATTTTAGGTGATAATATTTATATTTCAGGGGCTAATATGTCCATTTTAGGTTCCTAATATGACCATTTGAGGTGTTAATACGTACATTTTAGGTACTACTATGTACATTTTTGGTGCTAATATTACATTGTATGTGCTAATAAGTACATTTTAGGTGTTAATATGTACATTTTAGGTGCTAATGTACATTTCAGGGGCTAATATGTCCATTTTAGGTTCCTAATATGACCATTTTAGGTGTTAATATGTACATTTTAGGTACTAATATGTACATTTTCGTGCTAATATGTACCACTAAGGTACCAATATGCAGCCTTTGGGTACAAAAGTGTAGAGGTACAGCCCCAGTGACAGCTTTTGTACCTTTTTTTTCTTCTGAGAGTGATATGCACATGGCACCCTTTCAGCGTCAATATAGCAAGCACTGCACGCACAAGCACGTTATGGGCAGGTTTAGGTCTGGGGTAGGGTCTGCATCTCATATTGACGCTAAAGGATGCCACTCACCTGCATGACGCCTTGGGTTCTGCGTGTTATATTGATGCTAAAGGGCGCCATGTGCATAAGTGTTTCAACGAATGTCATATGGCGTCACCTATATGACGCCAAAGGATGAGAGCGGGCTCGAATTTTAATATAAGGATATTCAAAGTTTTGGGTTGGTGAGATTTTTAAAGAAAATATCAATTTTATTCTTCAAGGATGCATTCGATTGGTAAAAACTGTATACGTATTTTAATTAATCGACGTAACTTGAGAAAAAAAAAAATCACAAAAAAGCAAAACTGTTTTCCACATCGATACTAAAATATTTTACCAAATCAGCATATTTGAATGATTTCTTAAGGATCATGTGACACTGAAAACTGGAATAATGATGCTAAAAATTCAGCTTTTCCATCACAGGATTAAATTACATTTTAAAATCTTTTAAATTTTAATACAAATTCTCAATATTAGTTTTACATTTTATTTTAAATTAAAATAAATGCAGCTTTGAAGGGCATTGGAGGTCTTCTTTTAAAAACATTTAAAAAATGTTACCAACCCTAAACTTGTTTACAACATTGAATTTGTACATCTATAAATTTCACCCTAAAATGCTGTCTCTGTAGGCAGCTCAATTGGTTTTAGAACAGAGTTGCATGATAAAACTCTTTCATATGAAGTACAAGAACAAATATTTTTCAACAAGATATTCATATCTCCTCCATAAACCAGAAACAAATAATAGTGTCATTCAGGCCTCAGAGTCCCCAAGCAGATATTTGCTTTTTGTAGTGAGGCCAGCGATGTATAAATGACATCCTACCCTGAGCGGCCAGTAGCGTATTTGACATTCAAGATTGCTTGCATAGGTCATCACTGCAGTCAATATTAATCTTTACCTGTCCAGGGTGAGATACATCAATGATTGCTTCTGGGTGTAATGTCCATTTAAACTGTTTGATCACAGAACAGCACAGGTCTTAAGGTGACACACAGCCCACTAAACAGCAGCTTGCACTTGCCTGAGTGGTCACATCCCATTAAAGATTCTACCAGGAGGAGATGGCAAGACTGAATCCTGTCAGGAAAATTGCTTTCATTTCTTCAGTCATCATGCTCTTCAATTACTGTTTCACGCTCTAATAACGCCTTTGATGCAAGGCGGCCATTGGAATTTTTTTTTTTTGGCCTAATAATGATGCCGCATCTTTCAAACAGCCAGCAGTTGTATCGATCTCCTGATCATCTGTCTCTGCCGAGAATATTTCCCTGCACAGCTCTCTGTAATGATAAGGTCTGTCCCTCAAAACATTCTGCAGGGTGGTTGATTTTACCGTACCGGCCGGGTGGCTGAAGTCAGTAAACCATTTCCGTTACAGCAAGACCAAAGTAAATTTACGGGTACATCAACTGATAGCATGTTATACAGGTTAACCTTGGCAAATGCCCTAATTTATGTTGCTGGGAGCAGGGCCGGATTAACATAAGGGCTAGGCGGGGCTGAAGCCCCAGGGCCCGCGGATTAGGGGCCCGTGATTGGCTGGAGAAAATGAGATTGTCAAATCATAGGTGGTTGATTTGTGTATAATAAAACAACAAGAAGTTATTGGAAAATGTGCCTGACTGTCATAATTCACCGCTGAATCAAAATAACTCTACAATTTGCGCCAGAAAAGGGATGCAAAAATTCCTAAACTAACGAAATACTTTGGTTCACTTTCATCCGTGTCCGTGGAAGAGTGCAGCGGCAGCAGCCCGTTATCTTCACGCTCCTGCGTCGTCACCGATCGCGTGCACGTCGAGGTAAGCAAGAGAAGCAGCAGAAGTTAATGAGTTAAGCACTATTTGGATGGTAATTGTTTCTCGTGGAGTCGTTTTCAAATGTTTATAGGGGCTAGTCGTCGATGATTCATTGCAGCCTGAATCCAGAATGTCAGTGTTTTTCTCCCACCACTCACTCGTGGTGAAAAACACCGGCCGAATTACCGGATTTTTTTTTTTTTTTTTGACGAACATCAAGGTCTAATATCCAAGGCCATTAAGTTAACATTTAGAGTTACGTTTTAATTATCGTCACTTCGCCGATGAAAATCCCAAAATGAAACCACAGCAGAAATAATCTCTGAAACTGATAGTGGAGATTCGTTACTGAATCCGCGTTTTGAACGAATGGTTTCCGTTTAAATGACTCCTCGTTTGCTTCGTCGATGAATCAAACAGCTGTTTGAACAAATCGGTTGAATGAATGACTCGCTTATTAAGACAGAATTGCCGCCACCTACTGTTAGTTTTGGTTTCATAAAGTAGCCTACCCTTCAATGAAAAAGTAGATATCATTTTATATTTAATTATTAAATAAAATAACAATCATATAATTTATGTAATTGTAAATGCAGTGTAAATGTATTAATATTTTTTTACAGATTCAAAATTATCTTTCATTAAATCTCAATTGCGGTCAATAATGGTACAAGAAAGTCTGAACCATCTAACACGGATGTCCCTGGAATGCAACATTGTACTCTGCTAAAGCTAGAAAAAAGGACTATTTAACTGTAAGACAGAAAAGGAAATGTAAAAGGAAAGTTCATCCAAAAAATAAAAATTCTGTCACCCCAATGTTGTTCAAACTGAAAGAATTTCTTTCTTATGCTGAACAGAAAAGTAGATATTTTATATAGTGTTAGTAACCAGACAGTTTATAGTAGTCATTGACTTAAAATATTTTTTTCTTATGTAAGTCAATGGGTGACATCAGCTGTCTGGTTACCAACATTCTTTAAAATATCTTCTTTTGTGTTCAGCAGAAGAAATAACAATAAAAAAATAAAAATATATATTTATTGTGGTAAAAGACTGTGGAGTGGCAATCAGATGAAAGGGGGCCCTTGGTGTTGCTATAGCCCCAGGGCCCAAAGTCCTCTTAATCCGGGCCTGGCTGGGAGGGAGATAGAGCCGATAGAGACTGAAGATCGTATCCCCATCATCACACGGAAATCATACAGCCTAATGGAAAAGTTTGTTTCATTCATGTTCAAAACTTTGAACAGTCAAGCTGTAATTATGAGGAGATCTGTGCCAGTAACCTGCCTGCAAAGCTACCCGAAAAACCATGCGCAAGTTTTAAACGCAAAGAGTGGTCATTGATCATGGAATTCTAAAAGGGTGGATTTAGTCTGTCTCAGTTCTGTTTCTTCATGTAATCACTGACAGACTCAATGATGGTGAGATCAGATCTCCGTGTGGAGCATGCCAGCTGTGTTTAGACTCCTTGTGCATACAAAAATATCACTGGATTACATTTACATTTATTCATTTAGGCCGCGTGTCACCAAAGTGTTTTTTTTTTCCACGCACCTGGCGTATGTTTCAATTGTTTCCAATGGGAATGCCGCGTTTTTGAACGCCATGAGTGGAACAAGGCACTGAGCATTTTTTCACGCTGAAGGGCTGAGCGCCAGCGTTTTTTACTGGTTGAAGAGTTGAAAAATGTTCAACTTTGGATAAAACGCAAGTGACGCTTCATCACTGTCACTTCATACCCAGCCATCCAATCATAGTGGAGGAGGGGCGGGACTAATACCACACTGACCAACTGTCACAACACATATTACACCTCTGCTTAAAGTCAAAGTCAAGTTTATTTCTATAGCACCTTAAAACAACACGAATGTTGACCAAAGTGCTTCAAAATTCAAAGGACAGCTGCACATACAAATAGCATAACATTTAAGTTTAAAAACAAAAAACAAAAAGTTTAAAAACTAAAAACTAAAAGTTAAAAATATATAAAGTTACGATAGACAACTCGCGTGATTTTTACAGACATATATACAGCATTTCGATGCATTTTAGTATGCTTGTGCAAAAAGGTACATTTTAATCAATGTTTTAACCATTTTTAATGTAGTGGAAGATCTGATAGATAATGGAAGAGTATTCCATAATTTTGGCGCATATGCTGAGAAAGACCTATCACCCTTTGTTTTTAAGCGGGTATTTGGTACAATTAATAATAGCTTAGATGATGATCTAAGTGATCTCTGAGGAGAATATGAGTCTAACAGTTTGGATATATAAGTCAGGGCCAGTCCATTTAAAGCTTTGTACACATAGGTTAAAACCTTGAAATCAATCCTCTGTTTCACGGGTAACCAGTGGAGAGAGGCCAGTATAGGAGTAATATGTTCCCTCTTTTTTGTCCCAGTAAGGAAACGAGCTGCAGCATTTTGAACAAACTGTAATTGTGAAACTGATGATTGATTAATTCCAGCATACAAAGCATCACAGTATTCGAGTCGATAGGATATAAGAGCATGTATTACTATCTCCAAATCCAAAGTTAAAATATGCTTCAACTTAAGAAGACACTTTTAGTTGAAAAAAGCTGGCGCTAACTACAAAGTTTATTTTTTGTCGAATTTCATCTCGCAGGCAAAAATAACCCCACGTTTTCATGAGAGTTAACTTTTAACTGCGAATTTCTTAATGAAACACTGTATTTGTCAATTTGAGTTTTAGAGGCGAAACAGAATAACCTCTGTTTTCTTTTCATTCAATTGTAGGACATTTTTATCCATCCAAACTAGGGTGACCACCTGCTAAAAAGCCCAAGGGGGGACAAGGGGTATGTTTCTGAGGGACAATTTGGGACACTGCTTGGTGTGGCGGTGCCCCACCCCATGGGCAGACTCACTGATAGTGGTTTACCCATTTCTAGCAAATACCACCTTACATGGCATATTATTAATGCCCTATTCCCTATACATGTGTAATTGCTGATGTGCTCAGTAGGCCAACCAATGTGTATTTTTTTTCTAAATAAAGATTAATAATATTTTGAACATTCAATGAATTGACAGATGCACTTCCACTTTACTTTAGCTATTTATTTTTGTAATTATTTTTCATTACAATTATTTATTCACTTTATATAAATAATAAAATAAATTTATAGGATTAACAAGAATTATAGTTGCTCAACACCACAGGAACAGTTAAAAAAAGAAAAAAAAAGTCTAAACTCACAACTGCAGAACGAGAAGGTGCGCTGTCATGACAACAATGAAAACAACGTGGGAGTGGCAACCATTAGGAAAGTTCACATTCTACATGAACTAGTTCAAAGTTCAGTTTACACATTTTAAAATGAACTAGTTCATATTTATTTTTTTCCATATGTTGCGAGCTTCTTTTTTAAAAATTATTATTATTATTGCCACAGACAGCCCATATACAACCACACACCAATTTTTTTATCGACGGGCAGTTTGCACAGAAATGTAAGATTTTCCCCATCTTCACCGACTTCGTCATAAAACCCTGATCATATGACGCTCCTCGCTCACTGCTTTGTCGACGGCGACCGCGGTGCGACCACTGATCTATATAGAATGACATTAGCCTATATAGATCAGTTGGTGCAACACTGGTGTCTTGTGTTGCCAGATTGGGTGTTTTTTCGCTACATATTAAGGCCTGTTTACGGTGAATTTTAGCCGGGTTTTCGCCTGGAACTTGGCTCTATAGAAATCTGGCACCCTATTGAACGCATTCAGGCACAACACTGGCGGCAACACTAGCGTGCTGAACTGTCAAGTAGCCTAATGTTTTTTAGGCTGCCTGGGTCTCGAGAATATAGAGCGACCAACTTTTTTTGAGCAGGCATTGATTATGCGTGACACGGTCTCTATTTGCGGGACACATGAATTGGGCTTCAAATGCTGTGCGCGCACGCGCTACGCGGGATGGGTGGTCACCCTAATCCAAACTCTGATATCCTTCAAACATGCCAAAAAGAGACAGATTCGTTCCCAGAATCTAATGGTAAAAGAGTTGAGTATCATCTGCATAAATGTGATAGTTAATCTTGTAATGTTCGAAAATCCGGCGCAGCTTAAGGCTCTTCGTTGGCTCCCAATTAGTTTTAGAGTGCAGTTTAAAATTTTAACCATTACCTACAGAGCCTTCCATGGTCAAGCTCCTTCTTACATCCAGGACCTTTTTCACATTCACTCTCCCGGTCGCTCTTTGAGGTCTTCAGGACAAGACCTTTTTCACTGTTCCTAGAACACGTCTTAAAACAAGAGGTGATCGTGCTCTCTGTATAGTGGCTCCAAGGCTCTGGAACTCTCTTCCAGTAGCCTTGAGAGCTCTGGACTAGCCATACGGTGTTGATGTAATGTGTGTTGTGGTTTTTATTTGTTTTATTATTTGTTTTTTACTGTGAAGCACTTTGTGACCCTCTATGTCTGTTAAAAGTGCTATATAAATAAAGTTTACTTACTTTTCTGCGATTATCCGTTACAAGTAAACTATGCTGAGGATATTCTGTAGCATAGAAACGTTACGTCGCGACGAAAAAACGCTGCCCTGCCAAAACGCTCTCAACCGCCCAAAACTTCAGCAGAGCGTCTAGCGTTTTCAGCTGGCAAAAACACTTTGGTGGACACACGGCCTTAGTTGACACTTTTATCCAAAGAGGTCAGAGGTCACACGCCTCTGGAGCAACTAGGAGTTAAGTGTCTTGCTCAGGGACACATTGGTGTCTCACAGTGGATTCGAACCCGAGTCTCTCACACCAAAGGCATGTATCTTATCCACTGCACCATCATCACCCCTTTTTTTACTATAATGGAAAATGAATGATATTAACTGATATTCCAACTGACACTACCGCAAAATATATAAACAACTGGCTTAAAAGCATTTTTTTTGGGTGAAAATACTAATGTGCCTAAGACTTTTGTTTCACACATTTTGACTTGTAGTGCATATGAGCTGAAGGGGAAGTAATGTATTCCAAATTTTTCCTCTTTATGCTGAATCTGACTCTTTGTTCTCTGATGACATTCTCATGCTGCATATTAATACATACTATTCTTTTAGATCTCTGTGGGTAACCTGCATGGCAATGTGGCGCATGCATTATAAAAACACAGTACTGCCGGTATTTGAAAGAGAAAGCAGTCTTTTGTGTGCTTGGAAGGTATAGCTGTCTTATCATATAAGTATACATGCAGAACCCAGTCTGCTTTCCTTATTACAAAGATAACATCAATCATGACCCTTTCATCTCTCTCGCCTTGTTTCCTTTCGTATTCACATTGAGGTTGTGATTACTTTATATTTTACACTTATAATCAACTGCTTAAGCATGGTGAGGTAAATATGCTGTACATCTGCAAGGCATTAGGAGAAAGAAAATGATCTTTTACCATTGCTTGACTAGTTCATATTCAGCATGGAAAAGGGAAACATGGAATTCTAAGTGAAAAGCCACTTATACACCAACTCAAGAGACTGCGAGAGATCATCCGCCCACCTGCATGCATATGTAATCGGCCCCTGGCCAGTCAGGCTCTAAGATGGTCTTTCCTTTATAGAGGTGTGATACAGCTTGAAAAATTGTAGAATTGATCCATAATACCGGTGGTATGTGGTGAATACTGTATATATACACCACTTTGGGCTGCAAGATTTGTGGAAAATGTCATATTGTGATTATTGAGGTCAATATTGCGATAGTGATATGCTATTGTGATATAATAAACAAATGGTTTCATGAGTCAACTCGAGTGCTGTTTCCCAAAAGCATCGTTGGCCAACTATGGTCGCAAGTTCCGTCGTCATCAGCATGGTTTCAACGATTCTGTGTTTCCCAAAACCAGTCGATTCCAACGAACATTCGCAAACAGCATCGCAAAGTTGACCTGTGGTTAGAGGAATCGTTTCTATATTGCATGACATTTGGAGGTAATAAACAAATGGAATACAAATGGAATTTACATCATTTAGTTTGTCAAAAGATTTGAAGTAACGTGTTTGAAGAGTGCGCATGTGCGAAGTTCTGCGAACGTGCTAAACGAGCCAAATATTGAATCTGGTAATAAAGCAAAACAACTGAGAACAATTAGAAATAGTCCTCAGTTGACATGTCTGTAATTTGTATAAAACAAATCTAGCGTTAATTGGATCTCAAACGATTTCATTAAAAGTATTATTACTCCACCACGTGCGAAACCAACGTGGTTGAACGATACTTTGCGACAGTGGGTTTCGGTAACAGTCGTGACTAGCTAGTTGATTTTTCCAACGATGCATCGTACTATGGTAGTGAATCAGCGAACTACGTCGTTAAACGGGAAACGCACCCTTGCTTGGTTCTCAAGAATGAAAATGATCCGGTAACACTTTACAATACGTGTGCACCAATAAGCATTAATTCATGCTTAACTAATGCACAGATAATACTGAATTAATGTGTAACTAATGATTATTTAAGCTATTCATTAATGATTACCACATTAGGAACTAATTAAGAGTCTGTAAGGTTAATGTATTAGTTCATACATGAATTGTTATTAATTAAATATGTAATCGTGGATTAATTCCATAATAACTCATTTTTTATGTAACTCATTTTTTTATATGTCAATTACCAGAATGAGCCAAAGCCTTGTAATTTAACTTCCAGATAATATGACAGGTACACTAATATGCATTAATACATGATTAATTAATTAATTAATTGTTAATGCAAATTCATGTGCAAATTACTACAATTACTAAATGACTAGTTAATAATGATGTGCCTCAGCAAGTAAAGTCATAACATAATGATACTTTTGCAAATCATTAGCTAATGATTAATTAAGGCAGACAACTGGAAGTTGAAGTGCATAGCTTTGACTAATTGTGGTAATTAACACATTCATTTACACTATTAGTTAATAAAATATGTTATTAAGGAATTAATACACAATGACACATTGAATTAATAGCAATTCATGTATTACTTAATCTATTAATCATATAGACTCTTTATTAGTTCCTGATGCAGTAATCATTAATTAATGGTTTAGTTCTTCATGAGTTATACATTAACTCATGATTATCTGTGCATTAGTTAAGCATGAAATTAATGCATATTAGTGCACCTCGTATTGTAAGTGTTACCAATGATCCTTTTTTAATTTTATACAAAATTAAATAAAGACAAATTTGCATTACTGCAAACATGTTATTGTCTCAATAGTACAATAGTATAAAAATTGAACAATAAATACAAACGTTGGTATGCTCATGAAAATAAGATATTTTGAACATTCTGTTTAGACAAATTTCTTTTCATGTTAGGTTTTTATAGATTTACATTAGTTTATATATTTTATAATGCAATTATTTCACAGCTAATCTCCAAATGAATGTAGAGACAACATAAAGTTATATATTTACAGTATATTTTAAATAATTGTTTATTGGCATATTTTTATAAATGGAGATCAGTCTCACTGATAATAATAAGGCTATTAACGAGAAACATAACTGTCCACCAAACAGGTTTTTGCAGAAGTACTGGGAAGCATTTCCTCAATGGAACAAAGGCCTATTAATTGTGATAGATAGCGGCTACTGAATGCATCATTTTGCTGTTTTGCTGTACAGTGCTACTTCTTTGAAAGTAACCCATTAGTCTTTGTGGCAGCCTGCATTCTGCTCCCAATTTAATAATGACTCAAACTTTGTTTAATTAAAAGAGTGTCACCACTTCTTACAAATTGCATTTGTTTTTCAGCTCATCATAGCTGCTCTAAAATAGAACATGACTATAGAGGTTTTCCAAAGATTAATACCTTTGCAGCATGCAGACAGTGTAATCAGTTAAAACTGGGGTTTAGGGAAATAAAGACATGCTAATGAATAATTAACGGGCATGAGTTTCCACCCACAAAGACAGGCAGAGAGTAATGTGAGAAAACATGTCAGATGACATCTAAAACAAGAGAGTGTAATACATTTAGGCAAAGAGAAAGAGAAATTGCCTAAAATAAAAAAGTAAAAGCTCACAATTACAGGCTTTGCTGTATTTACTGCTTTTATTTTGATAGTTATGCAACACTCTCCCCTTCTGATGCTGCCAGCAAGACTGACTTATAAACCCTAGAATTACAGCTTCTGGACAATGTTTATAGTTGTAATTTGAGTCATACATTAGGCATAAAGTGTGTGATTAGAAATTGCTTTGAATAAAATGGATATGTTCCAAGATAGGCTTTATTAGCTTGGTCTATATAAAGCTAAATCAATCAAACTTCTCCACTTTCTAAGATTATGTTTACACTCCTCAGGAAACCCAAATCTGATCTAATTTGGACAAAATGCCATTATTTTTAAATTCTTTACCAATCTGAAGCAAAGTAGCTGTAGACTCACAGTGTCAGACTTGGATTATCGAACAAAGTCTAATATATCATCATAACTAATTCTGATCAAGTACTGTAAATTTTGACATAAAATAACACATTCATCTCATCTCATGACGTCTCATCCAAAGACATCATACAACTGACACTTTTGACCATACGTCAACATCCGCCGTTTTCAGGGTACCCTTTAACGTCAGTTAGATGACGATCCTGGGCGTCATACAACTGACGCTTTACTTTAACTTCAGTTAGGTGACGGGGTAAGTCTAGGTCTGGGGTAGGGTTAGGATTAGATAGCGTCATCTAACCGACGTTAAAACGGCGGAATGTTGGCGTATGGTCAAAGCGTCAGTTGTATGCAACGTCTTGGGATGAGACTGTGCTGCATAAAAAGACCATCTTACCAATATGTAGCATTACCAAGCACAGTTTGTTCTTTAACCCAGACATTTAGGGAGGGTAAACCATGACTAATTTAAATACTGGGCCAGCAATCTCTGTGAATTGTAAGTTGACTTTATTTATAAAATAAAGTACAGAAATATAAACATGCTTCCTTTTACAGTACAGTACTTATAGTGTACTTACAGTGTACTTACCTAGAAAGTACTGCTAATATAAGGTAAGTACATGGAACAGGGGTAAGTTTAGGGGTAGGTTCAGGGTTAGTACAAGTTATTACCCAATAATTGTAGTTACTAAAATAAAGACATAGTATTTACATGGGTAACTGGACTGTAAAATGAAGCGTTACCCAATAATTATCTAGTCCAATGACTATGATGTGCCTTAAACAGAAAAACAGACCCTTAACAAGATCCAATAAAAAAAAGTCTTTGCAAACTTTGACAAAATCCAATAACCAGTTATCCTTCAGAAAAACTAATTGTTGCAACCAGGTGCCTTTTAAACATAATTTTGTTTCTGATAAAACTGATAATTAGCAGCCAGCTGATAACCAACCAGATGGTCTGAGGGACTCACTCCATGTGAGACTAATTTACACATTATTTTTATCTTTCACTTACTTGTTTTCTTATAAATGTGCTCTTCATGGTGTGCTGTTGCCAAAGCAACAAAGTCCAGTAATTTCATTCAATATTCTCAAACCCAAACATTAAAGCTGCAGTCCATAACTTTGTGGGGTTAAAAATTATCCAAAAATATATTTTTGAGCAAGTACACAACCAGCCAACTCTTGGCTTGCTTTAGCTCGATTCAAAACGGTAAGCTCGAAAACAAGGACAAATATCGGAAGGGCATTACATGTAGTCACGCAATGTTGATGTAACAATTTGAAAACAAAGTATAATGTGCATGGCTTGACGTGATATTATACGCGGTTGTTAGATTTAATCAGTGCAATTTACTGCAATGTTTTTTTTCTTTCCCTTAGATGGTCAGAACAAAAAGTGGATGTTAATTGTTCAGATGACATTTATCGGTGAAAATTCTTATGTTGGTCATACTTCCAAAAGTAGAATCTGTGATTCTGAATGACAGTATGCACACCGGTGCGGTGACTGACAGCCAAACAATCTCCTAAAAATATTAATTCATCCGGGCTGTGCCATGCAGGGGCACAACCCAGTGTAAAGTTGATAATTTCGCGAATAACTGCAATAGCAGATTTCGAAACAGAGATGGCGACAAATAGGAAACACTACGGACTCCAGCTTTAATTAAAATACCAAATGTATGCCATATGCCATCAAATCAACATGTAAGTGGTCATTTTCTTAAGGTTAATGGTGGTCAACCTTTGACTTAAGCCCTGACTAATGAAGAAGGAATTAGATGCTATATCACTTACCCATAACTGCTAGAGCTGCAGCTTTAGTTCAAGTCCCTCTTCATGCTTTCAATGACCTCAAAGCCACTGCCATCCAGATTACACCTGTTGATAGTCCCATTAGCAGAACTGATCCAATACATCTTTCCTGCTGGAAAGTCAATCGAAAGTCCTGAGGGAAAACAAGAAGTCAGTAAGAAACTGTTGTCTGGAGTGCTGGTATGGAATCCCGTTCAGATCATTACTTTAAAATATACCTTATATCCTGTATATTTATCTGTGTCTGTGTGAATGTGATGTGTGGTTTTTATTTTTTATATCTTGTAATATAGTTGCGACCTCTTTGAGACACACTACATCACTTGACTAAAATTAATCTCTGTCTAAAACCGGTTTCAAAAGTGGAAACGGTGAGCGTTTGACAGAGTGGGAAAATTGATTGTGACAAGTGAAGGATATTTCAATTGAGTGTCAAGACAGCTTTGATTGAGAATGGGGCTAGTGCATGATATACTCCCAACAACAACAACAGACAAGACTTTAAACTCTGAGACATCTTTTCCAACACTGCCTCTAAAACAAAAGGTGCATGTGATTTGATTTTCAATGAATGCACAGGAACAGGGGTATAAAAAACTACAGAGGAACCATATATAGCTGGAGGATGGGAGCTGTGTAAATGGTTATATATATGGATGGAATCAAGAGACCAGAGATGGACACACTTTGTAAATCAACCTGTTAAACCACAACCACAAAAGAGTCCTGCCTATGTGAGGCTGTGGAAATAAAATGTAATGTATATGAAACGTATCTGTCACAAGTCTAAGAATGGCCAGTCAGGCTCTAAGATGGTCTTTCCTTTAAAGAGATGTGATACAGCTTGAGAAATTGTAGAACTGATCCATATTACCGGTAGCCTGGTGAGACCATCCTGATCTCGCGAGCTTTCAAGGTTTCACTCGCAGATCAGTCTGGATACTTTCCGTTAAAGAAAATTTGGGAGCAGTTCACCAAACGACGTCCAATCAGGCGTTGGCTTTGAGGCGGGTTGAGTGTGTGATGCAACAGAAGCGCGACAGTTCAGTCTAAAGAACATGGCGGCTTCAGCGGATGAAACTAGCATCAGCGTGGCTATCGAGCAAGTTTTATCGGAATTACAGAGTATTTCCTCACTGAAAGAAGAGCAAAACACTGCTCTGGAGGCTTTTCTCAGAGGAAAAGATGTTTTTGCTCTTCTCCCGACTGGTTTCGGCAAGAGTTGATCTGATTGGTTGATTTGGCCCGTCTATCTCCAACATAGGCCAATCAGCTAACCAGTATTTTCGCCCCTTTCCAAAACTACTTCAACGGAAGGTTTCCAGATGGATATGCGGAGCAAATCCATCTGGCGGAGTCAGGTTATATTACCGGTGGTATGTGGTGAATACTGTGTGTGTATATATATATATATATATATATATATATATATATATATATATATATATATTAATTAATTACACAAAAAAATTACGCATTTTAATCGGCACATGCACGCGGAACATTTCTCACTGGATTAGTTTCGGCGGACCGATTATACTGGAGCACCAACTAGCGTAGAGTAGACTTTCTCTGGTAGAGTCTTCAGACAACTAAACAACAAACCACAGTGAACATGAACGAAGAAGCTGACAAGACAGCTTTGGTTGGCCCCATGCGAAATTTTGTTATAAAAACCAACGGATGGAAGCGTCAGTAAGAGCATGGTTGTGTGCAAGCTATGCAACAAGAAATTCGCATATCACATCGACCCTCAAATTTCACCTCAATGCAAAACATATACAATTACACTGGACTACTGGATTTGGTTGAACAAAAATAAACAATATTTTGTTGCTTAAGCTTATGCATTCAGTCATCATTATTCAATGGTGTACTAAAAATCCATGTGAAAAAAAATGTCACTGTTCTCAGTTTAAATATTTATGCAATTAAAATGGGATTAATTTCGATTAATTAATTAAAAAGCCTCTAATTAATTGGATTTTTTTTATCTAGTCCCGGCCCATATATATATATATATATATATATATATATATATATATATATATATATATATATCATTTGAACAATGTTCATTTTTTTTTATTGGAGTCCCGGCCTATATATATATATATATATATATATATATATATATATGGGCCGGGACTGAATAAAAAATGAACATTGTTCAAATGTTCAAATGTATACATATATATATGTATATATATATATATATATATATATATATATATATATATATATATATATGACAACAAACTGAAATTCCATATACATGAATATCCTCAAAGCCTTTAAATTCTGAAAAATAATGACTCATGTGCTTTAAAACCTGGTGAATGTAAGAATTGCGAAGGAATTAAAGAGAGAAAATTGACACAGTAATATAGAAGTTTTCTCTTATAGACTGAAATCAGACATACCAACTGGTTCTCTCTGGTTTTGATGAAGAACCTTCCTGTTACTTCCATCCATATTGGCTACGTTTATTGTACTACCATCAGTCCAGTAAATTTTTCTAGACCATGAAACAAAAAATACAATTTTAGGTTGACATTGACATGACACAGGAGGTTGACATATGTATAATACATATATATATATATATATATATATATATATATATATATATATATATATATATATATATATATATATATAAAAAGAAAAAGAGGAGGAAAATAACATGTATTATATTAATTTATTCACACCGATTAATACGAAATTTCTGATAAATATAGACAATAAGAGCAAACAAAAATCTTAGTTAATCTGTCCATGTGGGCTACTTACCCTTTGGCTGGGTGCACAGTCAGACACTTTGGTTTGTCAATCCCATGGATGACTGAGGTTTTTAGAGATCCATCTAGTCGGGCAACATTGACTTGCGTCTCCTCGTTCTCAGAGCTCAGCCAATACATGTTCCTTGAGAGCCAATCTATTGCCAGCCCACGGCAGTTTTGAATATCTGCACGTAGCAGAGATAGCCATTACAGAGGAGCACATTACAACAAGCCTCATCATGGGTGACTGCAGCACTTCTGCGCATGCTGTAATACAATGTTGTGTGCAAATAACTTTCAAAAGCACATGCTTGGCAAGCTAATCAGTTTGAGAAGGTTTAAGATATACACTGTGCTTGATAACAGACAGCACTTAAGGAGATCTACAACAGTCTACATCTCGCACAACTTTTGCTTTTCTTAATGCATTTCGGAAAAGCAATCCCCAGAGAGCTCTCTTATCACGTAATATATTATTTATGTCCAACCACACACTCCTTCAACCTTCATTTTATTTTTATTTTAATGCAGTCTGCCTGTGAACACAGTCTTCTAGTAATTGAAAAAACAATTTAAGACTAAGTGTCAGCCAAATAAAGTATTCCAGCTCAAACCTACAATGTGGCAGCAGGGGAAAAATATAACACAACTTATTAACAAGCAGCACAGAAATAAAATAACACTCACAGGTAGGGTTGGGTATCAGAATCGAGTATCGACTGAAACCGGGACTAACTTTTTGTTTTTCCGGAATCGTTAAAAAGTTAAAATTTCGATTCCTAGTTTTGATATTCACAGTCGGTTCAACCGGAAGAAGAAACCGCTGAACAACACCAACGAAGAAGCGTCTACCGGAAGTGTTGGCATAACCGTGCGAGTTCGAACATGGGTAGCTTACGTCGACGGTCCAAAGTGTGGCTTTGCTTTTCTAAAAATAATGGGTAACACTTTATTTGAAGGGGTGTGCATAAGACTGACATGACGCTGTCATAAACATGACATAACACCTGTCATGAACATGAAGGAGTCTTTATGAATGTTTATGACTGTTGTCATTAAGTGTCATTCGGTAAATTATGACACTTTTAATGCAAAGTTGACATTGTTTAAAATGTCTTTGTTATGACAACTTGACATTAACAAAGACAAAAATGTCTTGGTTATGACAACTTGACATAACCAAGAAATCATAACCTGTTAACCTGTAATGTATTAACATAACATTACCCTATCATATGTTATGGTTGATTTTAACTTTGGTTGTCATGACACCATTATAACTGTGACATGAATATTTGACTTGTCCTCAAGTAAAGTGGAACACATTGTACTAGTTATAAAGATGTCATTAAGGGTCATTAGACTGTGAAATGCTTTAACAACAGTGTCATTAATATTTCCCTTTACCTCAAGTAAAGTGGTACACGTTGGACTAGTTATGATTTCTTAGTTAATGTCAAGTTGTCATGACAAAGACATTTTTGTCTTTGTTAATGTCAAGTTGTCATAACAAAGACATTTTAAACAATGTCAACTTTGCATTAAAAGTGTCATAATTTACCGAATGACACTTAATGACAACAGTCATAAACATTCATAAAGACTCCTTCATGTTCATGACAGGTGTTATGTCATGTTTATGACAGTGTCATGACAGCCTTATGCACACCGCTTCAAATAAAGTGTTACCAAATAACGAAATCTCTGCAAAATTTGTGACAAAAGGAGTATTTGTGACAGAAGGTGTATTTCCTTCAGAAAGGAGTATTTCCTTCAGAAAGACCGTTGGTTAGCAAGGTTAGCTAAATTTTTTTGACCCTGCCTCTTAAAATAATCGGAATCGAGAAATCGTTCAGGAACCGGAATCGAAACAAGGAATCGGAATCAGAATCGTTCAAATTCAAACGATACCCAACCCTACTCACAGGTGCTGGTTATTAAGAAAAACCTTACATAAACACGCAGAACATTAGAAAAACATATGTTTTGGACTTCCTGTTTTGACTCACCTCCGGAAATGACGGTTTGAAGGCCTGTTCCGTTGATGAATGAACGCTTTATTGTTTGAGTTTTAACGTCTGCCCAATAAATCCGTTCCTCAAGAGCATCGTAATCCACCACAGTGACATCATCAATGTCAGGAACCGTCAAAGCAGTCATGACATTCATGTATGGGTTATCAATGTCCACCCCACGGATCTCAGAACGTCTCACATACAACAGGAACTTTTTCAGGGCTGATGCCAAAGCAACAACAAAACAGACAAAATATATATATATATATCGGTCAATACTTCCTCTAGAAAGCTCAAACTGATCCATACTTTTGTGTGAGGGATGTTACTCACCCACACAAGAGCGGTTGTTGAGGGAGAGCTTCATGAGGTGAGGACACGAACAGGGATGCCGTCCGATTATAATCAATGAGACAAAGGTGGGAGCAAGGACCTCTTCCATCGTTTCCTTCGCACGGGTTTGAGGCTGAAAAACCCAGGGTGACGCGCATTTAAACCAGGTGAAGAAAACATAAGGAGAAAAATCAATATTGCATCTTACAAATAGATGCAACAGCTCTCTTAAAAGGAGCCAGGAACAACAGCTTCCGACTTACAACAGGAAATAAAAAACTGCACTGTATAGTCAAACTGACAGAATTACTTTACTTGATGAGGAAGGACGGCCTTTGATTTGAGATGTGACAGTTCAGATGTCTATATTTAAAAAGGGGAACATAAAAATGGGTGCAAAACATAAGACTACATTAAGCAAAGTGAAAACATTCATCTGAATTCCAGGATAAAGAAAAGAGCTGAGGTTGAATGAACAGTGCTGACAGCTCATGTCTTCCACCCACAGGGATCTTCTTGACACCACAGCACATTTAGACCTTGTGCATAACTCTTTGCAAAGGGGCTTCTATACATCAACGGAAGATAATGTTGAGCAGACAGCTAATGGCCAGAAGGCTACTGGTGTGAATAGTCATTTAACCATCAGATCTTTCACACATTGATGGTAAAAATCTTCTTTGAAAAGATATATTTAAAAGACAAGCTGAAATGAGAATGAGAGAAATTTCTGTTCTCATATAGTATCATCATTGAATTTGTCATTTATAGTTTAAGGCTGGTTCACACTGCCCTCAAAAAACTGCAACATTTCAGTCATTCTTGTATGCCGTTATTTCCGTCAAATGTCGAGAGTGCATTATTGTACGCGAAAATACATTAATATAATGCGCGAGCATGAATCTCTCTGCTCGCGAGTCTCATCCCAATTCGTCATATAACTGACGTTTTGGGACGTCTTTTGACCATTCGTCAATATACGACTTTTTCAGGGCCCCCTTAAACGTCGGTAGATGACGTTATGGGATCCTAACTCTACCCCAGACCTAAACCTAACCCGAAACCCAACTCGTCACCTAACTGACGTTAAAGGTAAAGCGTCAGTTGTATGACGACCCGGGATCGATCATCTACCGACGTTTAAGGGGGCCCTAAAAAGTCGTATATTGACGAATGGTCAAAAGACGTCCCAAAACGTCAGTTATATGACGAATTGGGATGAGACTGTGTTACTCTGCTCGCACGCGGAATATGATGTGCCGAGCGTGAATCTCTCTGCGCACGCGCGGAATTTAATGTGCCGATTGCAAATCTCTCTGCTCAGCGCTGAATTTAATGTGCCGATTGCGAATCTCTCTGCTCACGGAATTTAATGTGCCGATTGCAAATCTCTCTGCTCACGCGAATTTAATGTGCCGATTGCAAATCTCTCTGCTCACGCGGAATTTAATGTGCCGAATTGCGAATCTCTCTGCTCACGCGCGAATTTAATGTGCCGATTGCGAATCTCTCTGCTCACGCACGGAATTTAATGTGCCGATTGCAATCTCTCTGCTCACACGCGGAATTTAATGTGCCGATTGCAATCTCTCTGCTCAAGCGCGAATTTAATGTGCCGATTGCGAATCTCTCTGCTCACGCGGAATTTAATGTGCCGATTGCGAATCTCTCTGCTCACGCGGAATTTAATGTGCCGATTGCGAATCTCTCTGCTCACAGCGGAATTTAATGTGCCGATTGCGAATCTCTCTGCTCACGCGGAATTTAATGTGCCAATTGCGAATCTCTGCTGCACACGCGGAATTTAAAGTGCCGATTGCGAATCTCTCTGCTCGCACGCGGAATATGATGTGCCGAGCGTGAATCTCTCTGCCCACACGCAAAATATAATGTGCTGAGCACAAATCTCTTTGCGCACATGCAGAATTTAATGTGCCGATTGCAAATCTCTCTGCCCGTGCGCGGGAACTGGGTGTGCGCTCTCTGATACACTTCTCTTGTAAGAATTATTTCTCTGGGATCACTCAGAGAATATGACTGCACTTAAAACGTGTTTCAGTGCAATCAAGTTTTCATAACGTTCCCATTAAGTTGTAAAAACGTTATTTCTGAATGTTTCGTTTTGAGAATTTCAAAACATCCAGTTTTTTAGATGTTGCATTAACGTTATTTCTTGGTTATAAGAACGTTAGAACGGTCATTTCTCCCTTTATATAAACGTTGTATTAACGTCCTTGCTTGGTTATAAGAACGTTATTAAAACCCATTATATAAACGTTCTCTTAATTTGTAAGAATTATTAAAACTTTTCTTAATGTTTTTTTATATATAACAAGGTAGCCTATATACTAGGCCTATGTGAAGAACCTAAAACAAGAACTTTCAGATTTTAAAATTAAGACAAAAAGATCTAGAAAGATCATTTAAAAAAAGACCCATGAATCATGTCTATCAAGTTCGAGTATTCCAATAAACCGATTTGGGTTGAAGTGAAGATATGAAATTAACATGAACATAAACTTGGACTAAACATAGAATCACCAACAATGGTACAGGGAACAAAGCTAAACAAGAGACAATGGGAACACAAGGACAAGAATTATGACCAAAAACAACCAATGTCAAGCGAGCAGAGAGATTACGCTTGCCATTATATTCCGCGCGCGAGCATTGAGATTCACGCTCGTGCATTATATTAATGTAATTTTGCGCTACAATAATGCACTCTCGACATTCAAAGGGAAATAACATCATATTCTTGGTAAACTTTAGCCTGGTAATACCAAACTCTGCTACATCGCTTTGCAGCAAAATAAATTAAGAGTGGAAGTACGAAGTCTGATGTAGTCAGGCTAGGTAAAGTTGGCAGTTCAATTAAGAATAATTAAACATGGTGTGTAATGTTCACAGTTTAAAACAATGTATATAAAAAATACAGACATGTACAGTATATTCTGAAAGTAATTTTATTATGTGTTTTTGACATTTTAATTATTAGTGATGTTTATTTATATACCTCTATACTATTTATATACATATATTATATTAAGTCTCTAATGCTCACCAATTCTGCATTTATTTGATCAAAAATATAGTAAAAATGCTATATTTTTTACAATTAATATAACTGTATTCGATTTTAATATTTTATTCCTGTGATGTGAAAGCTGAATTTTCAGTATGACTACTTGAGTCTTCAGTGTCATAAGATCCTTCAGAAATCATTCTAATATGTTGATTTGTTGCTCAAGTTTTTAATTTAACAAAATGTATTATGTTTATTTATAGAGTTGCCACTACTGCCTCTAGTCAATAGACTTTAACCCTTCTACGAACCCAGAGCAACTACATCCAATTAACTCCACAAGCAGTTGCATCTTGTAAATAATTGATCCAGTGGGTGTTTGAATATAGGCCCATTATTTCTTTCCGATGCTGAACCCATTTCACTTATGTAGGAAGCATATTTTTGCAAGTGAAAATAACAAATCATTTCAAGTGAGCAAATTATAGGCAAGAATCCCATAGAATGAATTATACATTCAGCTGTAATGCAGCGGGTTGGGGGCTTCTGAATAAATACAGTATAAACAGTGCGAGTGCACTTGACTCATGATAGAGCCACTTGATTTGGATGTACTGATTTCATAAAACTTACTTCTTAAAAACTTAACAACACTGTATGTAAAGAGAGTGCAGAAATATAATTTGTATTTTCACTGCTCTAACTTTGTCCGAATAGGGCAAGATACACCCTGTCTGTGTCTGCAAACTCCAACAGTAATTTTGAAGTGGTTTTCCTGTCAGCAATGTGCTGGGATAGTGCTTACAACACTGCAGGCCACACAGGCACTAAAAATGGGAGCCCTCCAAACTGGTGTCGATCTCTTGAAACTCAACCCTCAGTTCTTTTACCACACATTATGCATTTACCACGTGCTGGCTAGCGGCTGTAGCCTTATCCCATTAGGCTAGTTAGCATAGCTCCTTTTCACTCCCTACGGACCCTCAGAGGTCCACCACTATCCTGCCAGAACTGCATAGGCCAAACATAAACACAATTGCCATGGACTGTAAGGGGCCAGAACCCAGATTTTGGACATCTTTAATAGCCAGACCTTCCCATGAGCTGTTTAAAATTAGATAAGCCATACTTATTGGCTTTTCTGGCAATGTAGCACAATTTGTCGACACTTATCGAGTGTAAAACAGTCACCCGGCTGCCGGTGCTGTGGCAGGAGACATGAGCCGTTTTGGCAGGGCTCCCTACAGTTTTGGGCTGGTTGAAATCGTGCAAATAAGATTATTCGGCTGATGAACACTCGCAGAAGGCTACATTTTTGGACATCTGGGCAGCTAGCACACTTGCCAATCACAATAACTTCAGTTAATATTCATTATAAATATAAAACTTGTAAAATATGTATTAGATATGTATATAGATATGTATTTTTTTTTGATAGTTGTTCTTGAGTCCCTTGTTTGTCTTGAGCAAAACTGCCCAATTTCTTCAAAAAAAAATAAAAATAAAAAGTAAATAAATAAATAAATAAATAAAATAAAATCCTTCAGTCCTGCAAATCCTTCAATTTTCATGCATCTTGTAAAGAATCTAAGGATTTTTCTGAAGAACAGTGGGTAGTTTTGCTCGGGGCAAACAATGGACTCAAGAACAACCATCACAAAAAATAAATAAATAAATAAATAAATAAATAAATTGTGGATCATCCAGGTAACAGCACAGTATAAGAATCAAAGGGTATGTAATCTTTTGAACAGGGTCATTTTTTTTATAATTTTTTATAAATATTGTATTGAGGTCAGTACTAAATAAAAAAAAATAACATGCATTTTGTATAAACCCTCTAATTTTGTTTAAAAAAAATAAAATGTGTATGTAACATAACGTAAGGTATATGTAGTATTACGAGCATGACTGTGTATGTGTTTATATATATATATATATATATATACATATATATATATCTGTGTATGCGGTGTATGCATTATACAGTATATATATAGTTTGTGTGTGTATATATATATATATATATATATATATATATATATATATAATGACATGTGTAATACACTGGTATTACAACTTATTGGTGGTTTATGAGGACATTTCAAAAGTCCTCATAAATCAAATGGCTTAAAAAACATAAAAAACAATGTTTTATTAAAAAATAAAAAAAATGCAGCATGGCTCCTGTGATGGGTAGGTTTAGGGATTGAGTAAGTGTAGGGGGATAGAATATAGTTTGCACAGTATAAAAACTATTACGCCTATGGAGAGTCCTCATAATGCTGTTGCACCAACATGTGTGTGTGTATAATATAAAACATATATAATGCCAATAAAAGTCATCTTTGCATGATATTTTCCCCTATTTTTTCTTCAAAGATTAAAGCAAGCACTGTCAGTTAAACAGAAGATAATCTGCTGCCCTGGCTGGCAACAAAGCCCTGTGTGACACTGTACCATGAAACAATTAAAATGAATTTGGGTTGAGGAAAGAAACCATCTTGAGTCCACGTCAGGCCTGCTTACGCTCTGCATGACCCCATTTTTCAATTATTCTGCTGCTCTCAAACAGAGCCGTTTGGGCTTCCAAATTGGCAGAAGAAATGAATGATCAGCGGGATTACGGCTTAAATGAATCCTCACCACACAGAGCATGCAGAAAAATGTCTATGTGTCTCCCGAACATAGGCAGATCATATTAGTATTTTATTTTATTTTACAATAACGCACGCGCAGCTAAGCACATTAGGTCAACGACAAACTGCAAGGCTTCCTGTGATGTGGTTTGCATGCAGATTGAGTTCATGGGTACAAACGCTAACAGGAAAAGGAGGGTCAAACAAGAGTTTAAACACTCTGACAGAACATTTAGATGATCAGCATCAGTAAGAGTGAGATTTTTCAGTAGGAACTTTTCTTTTAGTTTATGCCCAGACACCTCCAGCAATTTTCAAGAAAACTGTCATGCCTGTTATACATATAAAAAACAGAAGTTGTCCCTATGGCAACAACACAGTTTTGTTATTCTAGTTAGCATAAGCAAAATGCATGATGCTAGTGTATATACAACACTGCAATTATTCTATGATTTCAATTTCAGGTGATTTGTTAAGTTATCTGTCTCATTTTTTTTCTTTCAGCATGTTGTCCACAGCAAAGTACATAAATACAGAATTTAAACGTGAATATTAGTAGCTATTTCAATTTAATAAACCAATTCCAATTGATTATTTTACTTATTGAATGCACAAAATAACTACTCTTTTAAAGTTTATACTGCCTCAAGACTTATTTCAAGGCAGGAATTCCCAAACCTCTTTGTCAGCTGAACCCCATCTTGGCCTAAAATATTTACTTAAAGCTGCGGCCGGCAACTATGGCTGATTGAGTGGACTTTGGCAACATTTTGAATGTTTACAACTCATATTTCCCTCCCCCACTATCAACGAATACCCTCCCACAGAGTTCGTGCTCGAGTGCGTGCGCACCAGGTTTTCTGTGAACACGACCGTCATCAGCATTCATCAACACCATGGATTATTTGGAGGTATGCTGCCCTGGTTAATCTACCAATATATTGCAATTGCTAACGTCATTTATACTGTAAATGAGCTTACTTGGTTTGTTAGTGTTCCACCATCACTCTTCCTTACTGCGCGAACTTCAGGCGTGTGCATGTGATTGTAACGTGCGCGAGGGGTGGCGTGTGCCCGATCTGTGATTGACAGTCAGATCTCACACCCCCCTGGGCTGATTGGACACAGTTAACAGGGAGCGCAGGATTTTTGCAAAACAAATAACACGCTCCAGATGGAGCTAGAAGCTCAGTTTTTTTTTCTAAAACCACTTTATTTATGTTGTTCTGTCGGATTATAGTGTCGATTTCACTAAATATGATCAAAGAAATGTTGCCGACCACTTTAAATGCCCAGAGAATGTAACATTTCAATAAATTAACACATTTGCATGTTCACTGTTGCCGGTTAATGGTCTCAGGCAAACAAAGACATATTTACTATTTTTAGTAAGTATTTATTTATTTAAATTGACATTTTTTATGACTGTAATATGTATATATATACCAAGCGGCAACATTCTAATCTGGAAGTGCGAAAAATTGCAATACATCTCAAATCGCGAGGTCGGTCCCAAAAGGGAGCAAATATCCACTAACCTGGCCCTAGCCAGATGAATGTCTTTCCGCTTAGCTCCGCCTAGCTTCACTCACATCCATCTGGAACCTCTTCCATTGAGAGTGATTTCTCCAACCAACTTTATGGTTTAGCCAATCAGGACGCAGGGTGGGAGTTTCATAGATGTGACGTAGTGACAAAGTGACTGATGATTGTTCAGAAAGCGGTTCCTCTTCTGCTTTATTGCCATCCTCTAAAATTTGCCAGAGCATCTTCGAGTCTGCCGATCAAGCGACGCACCGACTGCATATCCGACATGATCTTACCTGAACTTGTAACAATGTTAAACCGAGTTCTGTAATTCATTCGTCTAAAGAGGGCTTGTAGTCGTTCGTCGGCTGTTCTGTTTTGTTTTTTCCTGCGTCGTCTCTCATCAGCGTCACGGGTTGGTTTCGGTGTGAGTGGTTGAAATAGCACGTCGATAAAGATGACAGACAAGTGGCTTATCCAATCATATGCAAGGATTTTTGATAAGGCCCAGCCTTCTGAAACGCCGTTTCAAATGGATCGGTTCCAGATGGATGAGTGGAGCTAGGCGGAGCGAAATTCATCTGGCTAGGGCCAGGTTAAATATCCACAGACGTCATGTTAAAATCTGTTTTCAGAGCATAAATTCATATGTTTACAGTTTGGTCCCATGGACTTTTAATGTAATCTTCAATGATCTTCATGTTCCACGTTTCTGACAACTGTGAGGGGGGTGAATTATTTTTCTAATTCGTTAGTTTAGATCATATTTAGATGTAAAATGTATGACAAATACGGGTGGTTAACTTTGATTGACAGCTGATAACGGGCTGCGCCGAGTGAATTTGACGCCTCGGCCATGATCTGACACAACACATAATACCCAGCCCATTCTCACCCATGCTTCAATATCTGACGCTTAGGCGCCCTTTCAGCGTCAGTTAGATGATGCCCTAGGATCGCATGTAACCCTACCCTACCCCAGACCTAAACCTACCAATGGGAGCCTAAAGCGTAGAATATTGAAGCATGGTCAAAGGTAACGCCTTGGGGTGAGAATGCATTGTCATACCACCTCTGTATCCTTTCTGAAACTTTTGTATTTCCCAAGATTTTCCCGTGTGGCGCCGCCCATACCCCCATTAACAGCCTCAAACTTGTTCTTCAGAGAGTCTATATGGGTGACATCACAGACGCTTTGTCCATATTTTTTTACAGTCTATGATATACTCATTATCAACCCCCTTAAATAATTAAAAACCCACCTTGAGGTTGTCGGCTAGGGTGATATATCTCCAGATCAAATGGCTGGGCGCTTGTCTTTTGGATCACAGTTACATTGCGACCTGTCCATTTATTCGCTCTGGCTAAAGTGTTGGTCCTCCAGTCTGTCCAGTACACACCACCTCCAAAGAGAGACACAGCGAACGGGTGTGACAGGTACTCGTGCCCCCTTAGGATCTCTATGACCCCTGTGCCATCGTACAGGGCAGAATATGTTGCATCGGAGCTGAAGGGAAAAAGAAATATGAGGTGAGACCAGCACTCTATGCCCATATCAACAAGATGTTACAATGATGACAACTTCCTGAAGGACATTCTAAAAGAATAAACACATCTTTTTCTTTTCTTTTTTTTTTCATTTCTGAAAAACTGATTTTGTTGTTCAATTAATGCATAAGATTGCAACAATCAAAGTGAATCACATGTAAAACCATAATTTGATTAATTACTGATTAAAATGTAATGTTTAAGTTATTCTTAATAACCATCAAAAAATGTATTTTTTATTGCTTAAAAAACATAACATCTAAGCTAAAGTATTTTGCCTTAAATCTAATGCTTCTTGTAATGTGCACCAAAATGTAATTCTTCATTTGCAATTGTATTATTTGCTCTTACCGAGCATCTGTCCACACTATTCTCCTTTCCTGATGGTCTAGGGTGAGTCCATTAGGCCAGGCTCCTATCTCCATGTCCTTGTACACAACATGTCTTCCACTCCCACTCATTGACGTTGCCTCAATCCGAGGAAAAGTGGCATCCCAGTCGGTCCAGAAAAGTATACTACATACAGAATAAAAATGTTAACAATTATAATCAGGGCTTGAAATGAACTGTTCCCTTTCATCCTGGGAACTCCAATGTGTCGTTCCTCCCTGACGGCACGTCTCCGTTCCCTGTACTCAGGGAACGAGGGTTACATATGTTACCGAGAAGTTTCTCTTACCAGACAATTTGCCAACTAAATTGTTAAAGCTACACTGTGTAACTCTCTTAGTTTATTCTTAGCTAAAAACACTTAAATCTTTAAAAAATATATGTGCTCATTAATGTACATTTACTTCATTCAAGTAATAAAGTATTCTCGTGAGTGTATTAGCATGTATGCTATAATCACTAAAAACAAATGCATATGGTTCGTCCAATGTAATTGTATGTCCATGTCAAATAAAGATATAATAATAATAATATAATAATAATAATATAATATAATATGGCATTGAAAATTCATACGGGTAAGGGGTTCTAATGTCGATCGTCATGTTGCCCCTCCATCTTGAAAGTACATTAGCCAAAGAGGGACATACCCGTTAATTCAAGCTTCGCCTTTCGCATTTACGTTTGACAACACTCATGGACGAGGTCGAACTGGAAGCCATGTTAATCTTGGAATACATTGGCCACTGTAAGAGTTAAAACGAAATCGGAATTGAGAGGAACAGAAACTAATATTCACTGGATGGTCATATACCTTTTCAACACTAGATGGCGGTTAAAATCACACAGTGTAGCTTTAAGTTTTTTGGCCGATATGTCTCTGAATTATTCTATGTCTTAGACAAGCGGCATTTATGAGAGCAGGTTAGAAAAAGTGGGTTATTAACAGTCTCCTAGGGCTCCAGCTTAGCACAGCAGACAGGAAGCACCGTGCCTCGAACTTCTCAATAGACGGCGAGTGGTGCTGCCAGTATGCGTATAGAAAAAAAATTCGGATTTTAAAGACGTGGCACTGCGTGGCGTTTCTCTCGGTGTGAGACCCTTTTTCACTTTGTTATGCTAATGTTTGAGGCTCTTTTTAGGAGAAGGGCCCTGTAGGCGAGGTCATGCAAAAGAGATAGATCATAATTTATTAACCATAACCTCCCAAATTGGCTAGTGTGTTGAGATGCGTTACTCGCCACAGTGGATTTTTACCCATTTGGCGGGCAAGATAATGTTGTTTTATGTGAAAACATATGCCTTTATCAAGAGATAAAGTATAATAGTATTAACATTGAATCATCTTGAAGATAGTTTCATCATTTACTGTAACCGAACGCGACGCGCTGTTTGAGCGCTGAATGGAGAATGACTGACAGCCGCAAGAGGGAAAAGTTTACGTGATCTTGAATTTAATGACTTAAATATTAATTTCTCTCACACATAATGGCTTCAGAACACTTATAATAGAGTGCACGAAAACGTTATGGTACTTTAGAATGTTTTTGTGCCTTCTGTGGAGCTTAACAATATCATAATAGTATACGCACAATATCGGATTTGGATCGGCCTCGACTGATCGATACCCGATCCCGCAAAATGGCAGGATCGGAGCCGATACCGATCCTGAGTATCGGATCGGGACATCCCTAGTTAAATGTAGGGTTTTATTAGTTTAGTTTAGTTTATTAATTTATTTCTGGGCCAATGTAAAACGGTGCTATGTTTGAGCAAACAAGACAGTTATTAAGGCAATATAAAGTTAGATTTGGAAACGTCTTCACCCTACTCAAAAAACAAAAAAAAAAAAAAATGATGATGAAAAAATTTACTTTCACAGTGTCAAAACACTCTTTGTCCAGTATCTTCACGAAATATAATCAAAACTTTCCGCAATTCAGCAGAAGACCGTCTCTTATGGCAGCAAGAGAAAAAGAGCGGTAAGACAGCCTGCTAGATCCTGACGAACTATGTAAAAGGTCCGTGTTACATTTAACCCCGCGTTAGGTTGCTCCCCTCCCCGCGCTCCCCTACTTGCATAAAGCGCATATGCTAATGAAATGTGTGATCATGGTTCCTGCATCAGGCATCAGAAACAATTAAACTGACAACCAAATGTTTGAGGAGCCTAGCAGGTAAGCACAAAACATGCAAAAAGGCGTCACATATTGCTGCAAGGATGTAGCTGCCTTCTTTTTAGAAGGCCAATTACTTAGCCAGTGGCATCCAGTCATTAAACCACACTTTCACTAAATAAAAGACTTGCTAATCACCAAGACAGCTAATCCTTCAGAAGTACATTTTCAACACACCTCTTCATGACACAGCTGTGTGGGGCATTTTTTAGAGAAACTATAATTAATTAGGGTCCTTATTAAAATGTGCCACGCTGTTGTGTGTGAAATCAGTCTTTGAATATTTTCCCTAATTGTTCTGTTCAGCTTTCAGTGAAATACTTTACAGTTTGTCATCCAACTGAGCGCCAATATGAGCTCTAGTTAGACTGTGGAGATACCATATTCTCCTCAATGGGTTCCTCACAGGGTTTGGGAAAAAATTGCAGCTGTATAACATTAGAAATATATAACAAAATGATAAAAACTGATAAATAATGATAATGAAAAAGAA
The DNA here is from genome assembly GCA_030378365.1 of Hybognathus amarus. Taxonomy (NCBI): domain Eukaryota; kingdom Metazoa; phylum Chordata; class Actinopteri; order Cypriniformes; family Leuciscidae; genus Hybognathus; species Hybognathus amarus. The sequence goes on from JAQIUQ010004469.1 coordinate 132,031, forward strand.
TTTAACGAGCTTTTATTTGTGCCTGTGTGATATGACCACATGAAATGAAAAACAAATCTGCCTTTTGCTGTTTCGCTGTGTCATGAAAAACACATTTAAAAAATGGCAGAGACTGTAAAAAATAATCCTGTAAAAAAATAAAAAAATAAATAAAATAAAAAAACGGTAAACTACTGGCAGCTGTGGTTGCCAGCATTATACCGTAAAAAAAGGTGTGTTAATTAGTGTTGCTTTCGTCAACGAAAATTATGACTAAATATAGTCGTCAACGAACCTTTATCACGTGACGAAAACGAGACGAGACGCAACGTAAATGCTGGTCATATGACGATGACTATAACTAAATGTATAATGCAATATCGTTGACGAATAAAAACGAGACTAAATGTGGTTTACAAAAATAAAAACTATGCTAAAATGTCTCTTCATTTTTGCTGACCAAAACGAGACAAGACGAAATGTTATTTAACGTTATTTGTCTCGTACTTGCATTATGCAGCATTTCTGTTTCCTGTGTCACTTCAGGGGCTGCATCAGATCGCACTGTGCAAACCTATGCGACTTCAGATCCTCAAGCCGCACTCGCGGCATTATTTAGAAGAAACAGCCGCGTGACTTACAGCTGTTTCACACACACTCCATGTGTAGAGTGTATGTGGTGCGTGTAGCAGTGTGTATGCAGGAGCAGCGCGCGTTATTGCTTTCACATGTGCTGCGTTTGCAGTGCGCAACTGATCTACGGCTGTACCACAATCACAACATTTATTCTATATTTTTTATTTCAAATCAGTATTTTAGCCTACGTCCATTGTGTCGCGTTGTTGAGGTTGCCTATACTGTGTAGATCTCTGCTCTGCTGTTATGCACACACGTGACGCACCGCTCCTGAGCGCGCGGTATGAGCACTAATCTATAAAACTGTAACATGAGTGCGGGAAAAATACGCACTGCAAACGGAGTATGTGTGAAACATTCGTTAGCATAAACGACAACAAACAAAGTTAAGTCTGACACAGAGAAAGGGATTCGTCTTTGGGAGAAAAAGAAGAAATGACATTTGGAAAAACTTTCATTTCATCTTGTCTACTTCTAACATGTTTGGTTGATAAATATGATGTAAATTCAATTCAGAGCGTCTTCTGTGTCTGGAATGGATGTATTCTTGAGTCTATAAGGTAACAATAATATAAGAAGATAATAAGAAGATAAGATTGTTTGAAAGGGGTTTGGCTAAAAGAAAAATTGGTTTTGTCTATAGGCTAGCCTACTACTAGGTAGGCTTCTTATATATTGACTGGGTTAAATAGAATTGCCTACTAAAAAGAGACTAAAATACAATTTTCATTGACTAAAACTAGACTAAAATGTCATCAGTTTTCGTCGACTAAAACTAGACTAAAATGTCAGTCGGTTTTCGTCGACTAAAACTAGACTAAAATGTCATCGGTTTTCGTCGACTAAAACTAGACTAAAATGTCATCGGTTTTCGTCAACTAAAACTAGACTAAAATGTCATTCGGTTTTCGTCAACTAAAACTAGACTAAAATGTCATCGGTTTTCGTCGACTAAAACTAGACTAAATGTCAGTCAGTTTTCGTCGACTAAAACTAGACTAAAATGTCATCGATTTTCGTCGACTAAAACTAGACTAAAATGTCAGTCGAGTTTTCGTCGACTAAAACGAGACTAAAATGTCAGTCGATTTTCAGTCGACTAAAACGAGACTAAAATGTAGTCAGTTTTCGTCGACTAAAACGAGACTAAAATGTCATCAGTTTTCGTCGACTGAAACGAGACTAAAATGTCAGTCGGTTTTCGTCGACTAAAACGAGACTAAAATGTCATCGGATTTCGTCGACTAAAACTAGACTAAAATGTCATTGGTTTTCGTCGACTAAAACTAGACTAAAATGTCATCGGTTTTCGTCAACTGAAACGAGACTAAAATGTCATGTGGTTTTCGTCGACTAAAACGAGACTAAAATGTCATCGGTTTTCGTCGACTAAAACGAGACTAAAATGTCAGTCAGTTTTCGTCGACTAAAACGAGACTAAAATGTCATCAGTTTTCGTCAACTAAAACTGAACTAAAATGTCATCGAGTTTTCGTCGACTAAAACGAGACTAAAATGTCATCGATTTCGTCGACTAAAACTAGACTAAAATGTCATCAGTTTTCGTCGACTAAAACTAGACTAAAATGTCATCGATTTTCGTCAACTAAAACTAGACTAAAATGTCATCAGTTTTCGTCGACTAAAACTAGACTAAAATGTCATCGGTTTTAGTCGACTAAAACTAGACTAAAATGTCATCGGTTTTCGTCGACTAAAACTAGACTAAAATGTCATTCAGTTTTCGTCGACTAAAACTAACTAAAATGTCATCGGTTTTCGTCGACTAAAACTAGACTAAAATGTCAGTCAGTTTTCGTCGACTAAAACTAGACTAAAATGTCATCGAGTTTTCGTCAACTAAAACTTAGACTAAAATGTCATCGGTTTTCGTCGACTAAAACTAGACTAAAATGTCAGTCAGGTTTCGTCGACTAAAACTAGACTAAAATGTCATTGAGTTTTCGTCGACTAAAACTAGACTAAAATGTCATCGGTTTTCGTCAGACTAAAACTAGACTAAAATGTCATCGGTTTTCGTCGACTAAAACTAGACTAAAATGTCATCGGTTTTCGTCAACTAAAACTAGACTAAAATGTCATCGGTTTTCGTCGACTAAAACTAGACTAAAATGTCAGTCAGTTTTCGTCGACTGAAACTAGACTAAAATGTCATCGAGTTTTCGTCGACTAAAACTAGACTAAAATGTCATCGATTTCGTCAACTAAAACTAGACTAAAATGTCATCGATTTTCGTCAACTAAAACTAGACTAAAATGTCATCAGTTTTCGTCGACTAAAACTAGACTAAAATGTCATCGGTTTCGTCGACTAAAACGAGACTAAAATGTCATTGGTTTTCGTCGACTAAAACGAGACTAAAATGTCATCAGTTTCGTCGACTAAAACTAGACTAAAATGTCAGTCGAGTTTTCGTCGACTAAAACTAGACTAAAATGTCATCAGTTTCGTCGACTAAAACTTAACTAAAATGTCATTGAGTTTCGTCGACTAAAACTAGACTAAAATGTCAGTTGATTTACGTCAACTAAAACGAGACTAAAATGTCATCGGTTTTCGTCGACTAAAACTAGACTAAAATGTCAGTCGATTTTCGTCGACTAAAACGAGACTAAAATGTCATCGAGTTTCGTCGACTAAAACTAGACTAAAATGTCATCGAGTTTCGTCGACTAAAACGAGACTAAAATGTCATCAGTTTTCGTCGACTGAAACTAGACTAAAATGTCAGTCAGTTTTCGTCGACTAAAACTAGACTAAAATGTCATCAGTTTTCGTCAACTGAAACTAGACTAAAATGTCATCGAGATTTCGTCAACTGAAAACTAGACTAAAATGTCATCGGTTTTCGTCGACTGAAACTGAGACTAAAATGTCAGTCGGTTTTCGTCGACTAAAACTTAGACTAAAATGTCATCGGTTTTCATCGACTAAAACTAGACTAAAATGTCATCGGTTTTCAGTCAACTAAAACTTAACTAAAATGTCATCAGTTTTCGTCGACTAAAACTAGACTAAAATGTCATCGGTTTTCGTCGACTAAAACTAGAGCTAAAATGTCATCAGTTTTCGTCAACTGAAACTAGACTAAAATGTCATCGGTTTTCGTCAACTAAAACTAGACTAAAATGTCAGTTGGTTTTAGCAGACTAAAACTAGACTAAAATGTCAGTCGAGTTTCGTCGACTAAAACTAGACTAAAATGTCATTGAGTTTCGTCGACTAAAACTAGACTAAAATGTCATCGAGTTTTCGTCAACTAAAACTAGACTAAAATGTCATCAATTTCGTCGACTAAAACTAAACTAAAATGTCATCGAGTTTTCGTCGACTAAAACTAAACTAAAATGTCATCGGTTTTCGTCGACTAAAACTAGACTAAAATGTCATCAGTTTTCGTCGACTAAAACTAGACTAAAATGTCATCAGTTTTCGTCGACTAAAACTAGACTAAAATGTCATCAGTTTTCGTCGACTAAAACTAGACTAAAATGTCATCGAGTTTTCGTCGACTAAAACTAGACTAAAATGTCATCAGTTTTCGTCGACTAAAACTAGACTAAAATGTCATCGGTTTTCGTTCAACTAAAACTAGACTAAAATGTCATCGGTTTTCGTCGACTAAAACTAGACTAAAATGTCATCGGTTTCGTCGACTAAAACTAGACTAAAATGTCATCGATTTTCAGTCAACTAAAACTAGACTAAAATGTCAGTCAGTTTTCGTCGACTAAAACTAGACTAAAATGTCATCGAGTTTTCAGTCAACTAAAACTAGACTAAAATGTCAGTCGGTTTTCGTCGACTAAAACTAGACTAAAATGTCATCGGTTTTCGTCGACTAAAACTAGACTAAAATGTCAGTTAGTTTTCGTTCGACTAAAACTAGACTAAAATGTCATTCGATTTTACGTCGACTAAAACTAGACTAAAATGTCATCGAGTTTTCGTCGACTAAAACTAGACTAAAATGTCATCAGTTTTCGTAGACTAAAACTAGACTAAAATGTCAGTCAGTTTTAGTCAACTAAAACTAGACTAAAATGTCATCGGTTTTCGTCGACTAAAACTAGACTAAAATGTAATCGGTTTTCGTCGACTAAAACTAGACTAAAATGTCAGTCAGGTTTCAGTCGACTAAAACTAGACTAAAATGTCATCGGTTTTCGTCGACTAAAACTAGACTAAAATGTCATCGGTTTTCGTCGACTAAAACTAGACTAAAATGTCATCGGTTTTCGTCGACTGAAACTAGACTAAAATGTCAGTCGAGTTTTCGTCGACTAAAACTAGACTAAAATGTCATCAGTTTTCGTCGACTAAAACTAGACTGAAAATGTCAGTTGGTTTTCGTCGACTAAAACTAGACTAAAATGTCATCGAGTTTTCGTCGACTAAAACTAGACTAAAATGTCATCGGTTTCGTCGACTAAAACTAGACTAAAATGTCATCGGTTTTCGTCGACTAAAACTAGACTAAAATGTCATCGGTTTTCGCATCGAACTAAAACTAGACTAAAATGTCATCGGATTTTCGTCGACTAAAACTAGACTAAAATGTCATCGGTTTCAGTCGACTAAAACTAGACTAAAATGTCATCGGTTTCGTCGACTAAAACTAGACTAAAATGTCATCAGTTTTCGTCGACTAAAACTAGACTAAAATGTCATCGGTTTCGTCGACTAAAACTAGACTAAAATGTCATTCGGTTTTCGTCGACTAAAACTAGACTAAAATGTCATCGGTTTTCGTCGACTAAAACTAGACTAAAATGTCATCGAGTTTTCGTCGACTAAAACTAGACTAAAATGTCATCAGTTTTCGTCGACTAAAACTAGACTAAAATGTCATCGGTTTTCGTCGACTAAAACTAGACTAAAATGTCATCGGTTTTCGTTGACTAAAACTAGACTAAAATGTCATCGAGTTTCGTCGACTAAAACTAGACTAAAATGTCATCGGTTTTCGTCAACTAAAACTAGACTAAAATGTCATCGGTTTTCGTCGACTAAAACTAGACTAAAATGTCATTGGTTTTGTCAACTAAAACTAGACTAAAATGTAGTCGATTTTCGTCAACTAAAACTGAGACTAAAATGTCATCGGTTTCGTCGACTAAAACTAGACTAAAATGTCATCGGTTTTCGTCGACTAAAACTAGACTAAAATGTCATCGGTTTTCGTCGACTAAAACTAGACTAAAATGTCATCGGTTTTCGTCGACTAAAACTGAGACTAAAATGTCATCGGTTTCGTCAACTGAAACTAGACTAAAATGTCATTGGTTTTCGTCGACTAAAACGAGACTAAAATGTCATCAGTTTTCGTCGACTAAAACGAGACTAAAATGTCATTGGTTTGTTGACTAAAACGAGACTAAAATGTCATCGGTTTTCGTTGACTAAAACGAGACTAAAATGTCATCGGTTTTGTCGACTAAAACGAGACTAAAATGTCATCGGATTTCGTCGACTAAAACGAGACTAAAATGTCATCGGTTTTCGTCGACTAAAACTAGACTAAAATGTCAGTCGGTTTCGTCAACTAAAACTGAGACTAAAATGTCATCAGCTTTCGTCGACTAAAACTAGACTAAAATGTCATCGGTTTTCGTCGACTAAAACTAGACTAAAATGTCATCGATTTTCGTCGACTAAAACTAGACTAAAATGTCATCGGTTTTCGTCGACTAAAACTAGACTAAAATGTCATCGGTTTTCGTCGACTAAAACTAGACTAAAATGTCATCGGTTTTCGTCGACTAAAACTAGACTAAAATGTCATCGGTTTTCGTCGACTAAAACTAGACTAAAATGTCATCGGTTTTCGTCGACTAAAACTAGACTAAAATGTCATCGGTTTTCGTCGACTAAAACTAGACTAAAATGTCATCGGTTTTCGTCAACTAAAACTAGACTAAAATGTCATCGGTTTTCGTCGACTAAAACTAGACTAAAATGTCAGTCGGTTTCGTCGACTAAAACTAGACTAAAATGTCATCGGTTTTCGTCGACTAAAACTAGACTAAAATGTCATCGGTTTCGTCGACTAAAACTAGACTAAATGTAGTCGTTTTCGTCGACTAAAACTAGACTAAAATGTCATCGGTTTCGTCAACTAAAACTAGACTAAAATGTCAGTCGGTTTTCGTCAACTAAAACTAGACTAAAATGTCAGTCGGTTTTCGTCGACTAAAACTAGACTAAAATGTCATCGGTTTTCGTCGACTAAAACTAGACTAAAATGTCATCGGTTTTCGTCAACTAAAACTAGACTAAAATGTCATCGGTTTTCGTCGACTAAAACTAGACTAAAATGTCATCGAGTTTTCGTCAGACTAAAACTAGACTAAAATGTCATCGGTTTTCGTCGACTAAAACTAGACTAAAATGTCATCGGTTTTCGTCGACTAAAACTAGACTAAAATGTCATCGGTTTTCGTCGACTAAAACTAGACTAAAATGTCATTCGTTTTCGTCAGACTAAAACTAGACTAAAATGTCATCGGTTTTCGTCGACTAAAACTAGACTAAAATGTCATCGGTTTTCGTCGACTAAAACTAGACTAAAATGTCATCGGTTTTCGTCGACTAAAACTAGACTAAAATGTCATCGGTTTTCGATTGACTAAAACTAGACTAAAATGTCATCGGTTTTCGTCGACTAAAACTAGACTAAAATGTCATCGGTTTTCGTCGACTTAAAACTAGACTAAAATGTCATCGGTTTCGTCAACTAAAACTAGACTAAAATGTCATCGGTTTTCGTCGACTAAAACTAGACTAAAATGTCATCGGTTTTCGTCGACTAAAACTAGACTAAAATGTCATCGGTTTTCGTCGACTAAAACTAGACTAAAATGTCATCGGTTTTCGTCGACTAAAACTAGACTAAAATGTCATCGGTTTTGTGACTAAAACTAGACTAAAATGTCATCAGTTTTCGTCGACTAAAACTAGACTAAAATGTCATCGAGTTTTCGTCGACTAAAACTAGACTAAAATGTCATCGGTTTCGTCGACTAAAACTAGACTAAAATGTCATTCGGTTTTCGTCGACTAAAACTAGACTAAAATGTCATCGGTTTTCGTCGACTAAAACTAGACTAAAATGTCATTAGTTTCGTCGACTAAAACTAGACTAAAATGTCACGTTTCGTCAACTAAAACTAGACTAAAATGTCATCGGTTTTCGTCGACTAAAACTAGACTAAAATGTCATCGGTTTTCGTCGACTAAAACTAGACTAAAATGTCATCGGTTTTCGCGACTAAAACTAGACTAAAATGTCATCGGTTTTCGTCGACTAAAACTAGACTAAAATGTCATCGAGTTTTCGTCGACTAAAACTAGACTAAAATGTCATCAGTTTCATTGACTAAAGCTAACTAAAATGTCATGGTTTTCGTAGACTAAAACTAGACTAAAATGTCATCGGTTTTCGTCGACTAAAACTAGACTAAAATGTCATCGGTTTTCGTCGACTAAAACTAGACTAAAATGTCATCGATTTCGTCGACTAAAACTAGACTAAATGTCATCGGTTTTCGTCGACTAAAACTAGACTAAAATGTCATCGGTTTCGTCAACTGAAACTAGACTAAAATGTCATCGGTTTTCGTCGACTAAAACTAGACTAAAATGTCATCGGTTTTCGTCGACTAAAACTAGACTAAAATGTCATCGGTTTTCGTCGACTGAAACTGAGACTAAAATGTCATCGGTTTTCGTCGACTAAAACGTAGAACTAAAATGTTATCTGGTTTCGTCGACTAAAACTAGACTAAAATGTCATCGGTTTTCGTCGACTAAAACTAGACTAAAATGTCATCGGTTTTCGTCGACTAAAACTAGACTAAAATGTCATCGGTTTTCGTCGACTAATACTAGACTAAAATGTCATCGAGTTTCGTCGACTAAAACTAGACTAAAATGTCATCGGTTTTCGTCGACTTAAAACTAGACTAAAATGTCATCGGTTTTCGTCGACTAAAACTAGACTAAAATGTCATCGGTTTTCGTCGACTAAAACTAGACTAAAATGTCATCGTTTTCGTCGACTAAAACTAGACTAAAATGTATTGATTTCGTCAACTAAAACTAGACTAAAATGTCGTGATTTTCGTCAGACTAAAACTAGACTAAAATGTCATCGGTTTTCGTTCAACTAAAACTAGACTAAAATGTCATCGGTTTTCGTCGACTAAAACTAGACTAAAATGTCATCGAGTTTTCGTCGACTGAAACGAGAACTAAAATGTCATCGGTTTTCGTCGACTAAAACCGAGACTAAAATGTCATCGAGTTTCGATCGACTAAAGCGAGACTAAAATGTCATCGGTTTTAGTCGACTAAAACTAGACTAAAATGTCATCGGTTTTCGTCGACTAAAACTAGACTAAAATGTCATCGGTTTTCGTCGACTAAAACTAGACTAAAATGTCATCGGTTTTCGTCGACTAAAACTAGACTAAAATGTCATCGGTTTTCGTCGACTAAAACTAGACTAAAATGTCATCGGTTTTCGTCGACTAAAACTAGACTAAAATGTCATCAGTTTTCGTCAACTGAAAACTAGACTAAAATGTCATCATTTTCGTTCGACTGAAACTAAGACTAAAATGTCATCGGTTTTCGTCGACTAAAACTAGACTAAAATGTCATCGGTTTTCGTCGACTAAAACTAGACTAAAATGTCATCGGTTTCGTCGACTAAAACTTAGACTAAAATGTCATCGGTTTTCGTTCGACTAAAACTAGACTAAAATGTCATCGGTTTTGTCAACTAAAACTAGACTAAAATGTCATCAGTTTTCGTCGACTAAAACTAGACTAAAATGTCATCAGTTTTCGTTCGACTAAAACTAGACTAAAATGTCATCAGTTTTCGTCAACTAAAACTAGACTAAAATGTCATCAGTTTTCGTCGACTAAAACTAGACTAAAATGTCATCGATTTTCGTCGACTAAAACTAGACTAAAATGTCATCGGTTTTCGTCGACTAAAACTAGACTAAAATGTCATCGGTTTTCGTCGACTAAAACTAGACTAAAATGTCATCGGTTTTCGTCAACTAAAACTAGACTAAAATGTCATCGGTTTTCGTCGACTAAAACTAGACTAAAATGTCATCGGTTTTCGTCGACTAAAACTAGACTAAAATGTCATCGGTTTTGTCGACTAAAACTAGACTAAAATGTCATCGGTTTTCGTCGACTAAAACTAGACTAAAATGTCATCGGTTTTCGTCGACTAAAACTAGACTAAAATGTCATCGGTTTTCGTCGACTAAAACTAGACTAAAATGTCATCGGTTTTCGTCAACTAAAACTAGACTAAAATGTCATCGAGTTTCGTCGACTAAAACTAGACTAAAATGTCATCGGTTTTCGTCAACTAAAACTAGACTAAAATGTCATCGGTTTTCGTCGACTAAAACTAGACTAAAATGTCATCGAGTTTTCGTCGACTAAAACTAGACTAAAATGTCATCGGTTTTCGTCGACTAAAACTAGACTAAAATGTCATCGGTTTTCGTCGACTAAAACTAGACTAAAATGTCATCGGTTTTCGTCGACTAAAACTAGACTAAAATGTCATCGGTTTTCGTCGACTAAAACTAGACTAAAATGTCATCGGTTTTCGTCGACTGAAAACTAGACTAAAATGTCATCGGTTTTCGTCGACTAAAACTAGACTAAAATGTCATCGGTTTTCGTCGACTAAAACTAGACTAAAATGTCATCGGTTTTCGTCAACTAAAACTAGACTAAAATGTCATCGAGTTTCGTCGACTAAAACTAGACTAAAATGTCATCGGTTTTCGTCGACTAAAACTAGACTAAAATGTCAGTCGGTTTTCGTCAACTAAAACTAGACTAAAATGTCATCGGTTTCGTCAACTAAAACTAGACTAAAATGTCATCGGTTTTCGTCAACTAAAACTAGACTAAAATGTCATCGGTTTTCGTCGACTAAAACTAGACTAAAATGTCATCGGTTTTCGTCGACTAAAACTAGACTAAAATGTCATTGAGTTTTCGTCGACTAAAACTAGACTAAAATGTCATCGGTTTTCGTCGACTAAAACTAGACTAAAATGTCATCGGTTTTCGTCGACTAAAACTAGACTAAAATGTCATCGGTTTTCGTTCAACTAAAACTAGACTAAAATGTCATCGATTTTCGTCGACTAAAACTAGACTAAAATGTCATCGGTTTTCGTCGACTAAAACTAGACTAAATGTCATCGGTTTTCGTAGACTAAAACTAGACTAAAATGTCATCGAGTTTTCGTCGACTAAAACTAGACTGAAAATGTCATCGATTTCGTCGACTAAAACTAGACTAAAATGTCATCGATTTTCAACTAAAACTAGACTAAAATGTCATCGGTTTTCGCGACTAAAACTAGACTAAAATGTCATTCGGTTTCGCCGACTAAAACTAACTAAAATGTCATATGTTCGTCGACTAAAACTAGACTAAAATGTCATCGGTTTTCGTCGACTAAAACTAGACTAAAATGTCATCAGTTTTCGTCAACTAAAACTAGACTAGACTAAAAAGAGTATGAACGTGACTAAAACTAACAAAAACTAAAATGTCAGCTTGACACAAAGACTAGACTAAAACTAAAATTAAAACAGGCCGCCAAAAACAACACTAGTGTTAATGTTAATATTTAAACAGCTATATGCTTTTAAATTACAGTTTTATACTGTAGCTGACAAAACGGTATTGAGCTGTTAATCTGAAAAACGGTAACACACAGTGTTTTTTTATGGTATAATGCTGGCAATCACAGCTGCCAGTAGTTTAACGTATTTTTTTACAGGATATTTTTTTTTTACAGTGAAATAGTCCAGAACTAAGATAATTAAATTAAACGCACAATGAAGACTCTGTCAGGTGCTTTGACAGATATGTGAGGATGAGGTGTTTTTTTTTCTCCAGCATTTACCTTTTACTGCTATACTCTTAAATGTTAATGCTGTTAATTTAAATTATACTAAAAAGACTGTCCTACCAGCGATATCCTTCAATTGATAAGATGTGAAACTAAATGTTTCTTCAATAAACTATTAAATACTAAAATAATGTAAAACATTAATTATATTCTCAAATGTAACAATAATTATCAAATAAAAAATAGGTTATTTGTATACAGTTGAATTTTTATAGCTTTAATTTTGCAAGAGGTACAATAAAATGAATGATTCTTCAATAAATGTTAACTAAAATGAATTTGAACAAAACTAAAGAACTATTTTGGCATATTGTGAAAAGCTTTTGATGAACAAAATATTTGCGTTCCTATCCGTGTTTTGTTTATTGTCAAAATGAGCATTATTCCAGGTCCTCAAATGCCACTGGGACAACAGTGTGTCTTTTCAGAGCTTATGCCGTCAAATTTGTGGCATTTTTTTTCCAGCATGCCTTCTTGAGAAATGTAGAGCTGAGCAAGAGAAGAGCACAGCTGAGAGTAAAGAGACAAAAAAAGAAACAGACCACAACAAATGAACAGCAAAATGCAGCGCGTTATTCTAGAACTATCATTAGTAATAGATGACAAACAAGTCCCCTGAAATATGATTGCTCTGTAATGTACCCAAGATAGTCTCTATGAGGGAAAATTATAACCAAAAAATGGAATGAAGTTTTTCTTTTTTTTTTTCAGTGTTTGCTCCCACTGCTGTGAATGTTAAGAAAAGCAGAGTATGAGGAAAAGAAAATTAGGATGTGGTACATTTTGAGACAGATACACACCCTTGTCCTGGGTCTACAGCCAGCGCTCGTGGGTGCTCCATGCCACCGGCAATCAAAGTCGTTCTCATTTCCCCATTCAGCTTGGCCACCTCAATCTGATCCAAGTTGCTGTCTATCCAGTAAAGGTTTCCTGCAATCCAATCCACGGCAAGTCCCTCTGGGGTGGCCAAACCATGCTGAATCACAACCTCGACCCCGGTCACACCTACAAAACAAACCACTCGCGCTAGTTCAGAGGGTGGACAGGGTTTTGAATTCAGCACAGCAAAGCATTCTGGTCATTTTGAACTTTCTTTTGAAGTGTTGAGTTCTTCAAAATGCAACTCCTTGCAGAAAAGACCAGTTAGGACCAGACTGCATTTCTATGCTGATTTATGCTGCTCTGCTCTAGTATGTTGTTCACTAGCAAATGATGAAGGTCGACTGGCAATGTCTTTCTAAAGAAGCTGACAAAAAGAGTCTTGCTAGTTAAGCTAGTTAAAGGGGCAGTTCCCTCTAAAACATATTTTTCTTCGGCAATTAAAAAATACAATAAAAATAAAAGCTGATTGGCAAATAAAGTTTAAATAAGTTTAAGTTGAAAAATAATATAAAAATGAAGAAAATGTTAAAGCTAAATAAAAATATATATTTAAAAACAAAAGACAAAAGCAAATGAATAAAACTTAAACTGGGGGGGGAAGGATTATGTATTACCACGCATTGTGTATTATCGTGCAATTTATATGCGAAAATGATTTTTTACGTCCATATAATACGCAGTTCATTTGCGTGTAAGAGCTACAACACACACCCCACAACACTACTATACCCTAACCAACCCATGCGTATCCTATGCACGTAAAAACTCATTTACGCGTATAAATTGCACGATAAAAACAGAGACGCATTTAGTGTGATCGGGATGATTTATGAGACGTGCTCCAGTTCACACCTCAGTTACCTAATTATATTATATACTTTATTTGCTTCTTGTTTATTAATCCATCAATTTGTTGATGAAAACATTGATTAAAATAAAGAAGTATAATTTATAAGAAATTAAATTCACTTAAAACAAAACTTAATAAGTGGTCAGAATTATGTCTGAATCATTCCAAATGTTTTCAGATGGTGACTCAAGCACTGAAGGACCAAAGAGCGTGCATTTTGACAATTGCAGTAAAAACGTGAAATGCAGAAAATGCATATAATATATCAATAGGCCTATATTGAAATGTCTATTTATTTACTCCATTAATGTTAATGAATATGTACTGTACTCAGTCTGTATGCATTTTATGTTTAAAATGAGGGAAATAGACATGCATGCGTGACACAAAAAAAATCTTTAACTTTTAGGTAGCAAAATATTTTGTTTTTAGTAATTCTGTCAATTACATTAAGGTTAGATTTCATTGAAGGTAATTTGGAGTAGGCCAGACTGAGCTGTGCGTAACGGCCACAGACGTGAAGTGAACAAGAAAAGGTTAACTCTGTAGAGATGGGTGAAAAACAGATTAACTAATCATAAATTCAGATCAGGACACATAACACAGCCTACTATAGGCCTACACTAAAAAGCCGCATACAACGCGCATACACTGTAGATGATTCTCTAATCTACACAGATGCATTTTACTTTTTACAAATGATACATTATTATAAGGAAAATATATAAACATAAGGGAAATCATTGTTGTGTCCATGACAATGGGAAAAACAGGCATAAAGCTTACACATTTACCCAAATTATTATATGCATGTTTAACCGAAGCTAATTTGGGTGGGTTTGTCCATCCCCAGTGTCCCTTCTCTTTCTTTCACGGCTCTGACGAGAACATCGAATCTCCTGGATTTGAACCGATGGTGAAGCGCGCCTGATAAATGCGCCGTTACAAAATAGTATTGCGCCATAGAACAAGCGCACCTCGTTCATCATGCTCTTAAAGGGAATGTGATATGACGCTCTTATTGGTTTATTTCCGTTACGCCCAAACCACACCTATGAATAATGAAGCTACTTCAGACCAACCACTTTTAGATATGCGCGCAGGCGCAAGAGGCATTTATCCCGCCGGGAAAATAGCAACAGCGCCGGGATCCGCCCACAAAGTTACTTGCGCTTTGCACTTTGACACTTGTGTTTTAGATCGTTAAAATAGTGGCCCTAAGAATGTAAATCATCATTAAACAAAAGAAGAAAGGCTTCTGCTTAGGTTGTGTTCCACTTCCGAAATCGGTATGCTCCTCACGCGCTAACTTCCCGAAGCCTCTGTGCGGTTCTACCAACCGCCAACACCTAAAATGGCGGTAATGCATTTATTTTCTTTGTAAATAAATCACACACACATTTTTCTAGATATTTTATTTCTTTTACAATGATGCTCAGTTCGCAATCTAGAGTGCACATATTTTGGTTAACAGTATTCATTTGAGAAGAATTGTTTATACCGGTCTTTTGTTTCTCCACATGCGGCTGCCGAGTCATCTGCCAAAAGGGGTGCTGGAGTTTGAGAGCATCTTTTATATTCCACCACAGGAAGTGGAATGTAACCAACTCCTGGCAGTGGGCAGATGGACTCTGAACTACAAAGTTTCTGATAAAACAGCAGCATGTGGATATTTTGTTTGTTAGATTAATATTGGGTTTCAGTAGTGTTTATTTGTACAGGATATTCTTATGGTTGGTAATTTGGATTTATTTTGGGTCTTTTTCATTGTAGTCAATTAGGTTTCCCCCTTTGTGTTTGAGGTAGGCTAGCCTGTGTGTAGATATACCCCTATTTTGTGTCATTCAGGAGGTCAGGTTTTGTTATGTTCAGACTTATTTTGTGGGTTTGTTATGTTGACCTCAGTTTAGTTTGAGACCCACTTTGATTAATTACTTTTTTTCTAATGATTTGAAATTTTGTTTGATTTGTAGGCTAAATAAAGCCATTTTTTTGCAAATCCTTGACCTTGTGTCTTGCCTTTACTGCTTGATCCCTGACAGTCTCGTTCACTTCGGATGTGCGTCATTGCTTACATTGCATACCTTGAGTAAGCAAGGTTTGGGTTAATCCGAGAGTTCAGGGTATATGTTGATGATAAGTTTAAGCCTTGCTTTCTGAATTCCCCCTGGAAAAATACTACTACTACTAATAACAATAATGCTCATTCTTAATAATACTTAATTAACACTGGTTCCAAACTTGTATGACCTCTATGAAATAAAAGAGAGAAATAAATAAACAAATAAATACAAATAAATAAAAAGATGTCCATAAAAAAAAAAAAAAAAAAAAAAAATCAATTCTCTTTTTTGGGGTGAACTATTCCTTTTAAGAAACCTGCTATGGACACCAACATACCAACCCAATCAGCATCCAAAATGCAACATTTGCTAGTCTTTTTGACGGGGTTTCTGAAAATAAAATAAAAAAACTCAGGAAAGGAAAACACTGGCGTTAAAGAAAAGTTTTACCTCAGTGGTAAACAAGTTAGCAATTATTCTCAGCTGTGGAGAAGCTTTATGAAATTCTAACAAAAGGAGAGCAATAGCTGCACTCGGGGCCTGCTCCTCTGAGAGAGAGAGAGACTCAGATGTGTGCTTAACGCAGCTTCAAAATAGTCTTCAAAACAATACAAGGGTATTCAGAGGTTTTCTAACTCATTCAAAGAGCCATTGTACGCACAATGCATCCTGTATTGCAAACTATTCTGGGGACGTGATCTGAAAAAATAATATCTGCTCAAACTAAAGCTTAGGTTAAACAAAGGCCAAGAGGGAATGGGACATCAATTTGGGTGTTCAGTTGCCCTTCCGGTCTCCGAGAAGCTTCCCCGATAGATCTTATCCTCCACCACGTCGGTCCAGGTAAAGCAAACTGCGGTTGAAGTGGAAGTCGAGAGCGATGTGTGTTCCGCAGGCCGGGCACGAGCAGGCTGTAGTCACGTTTATGAAGGTCGATTCGATCTAGATCTCATGCCGATAGGAGAGAGAAGATAACAAAGGCCTCAAAGGGATCTTGGAGAAGAAACAAATTGATTATTAACACACCACACCTGTGCATTAGAGGATACAAGAGCATTGAGCTTTGTGTTGAAGTGTCAGCCATGCACATTTTTCTATGCAGAACCACTAATTAGTAACTGATATTTTTAATCAAAGACATTTACAGGAACAGTTCTTTGAGAGGAACCTTAGAATAGTAGTGTTTTACACTTAAGTGGTCTTTACGTGGATCAAAAAAGTGCAGCTGGTGAAATGGGTCTTAAAAGATTCAGGTCTTTTAAGGTGTGTATATTACATAGATATTATATAATTATATATAATTGATATTGAATATTAAAAAAGTTTCCAGTCCAGCTCTGTATCAACTAAGCAACATCACTCCTACCAAAAAAAAAAAAGACAAGAAAAAAAAATCTTTTCTACTGGAGATGCCTGCTGAGAGCTATAAATGTGGCTGTCTACTAGAACACTGAACTTACTCTCAAGAGCTATACATGTCACTAAGTCCATAAAATACCACACAGATGCTTGTTGTCATATTCTGACTAATGACCTAAATTCAGATTCCCTGAGACAATTTAAAAGCATTTGGCAGGCATGCTGCTATAAAGACATTAGCTTCTCAATGGGAAGCTTCTGTCTGTGCATCCCGCAGTCATTGTGTTACTGTTGCTCTTATTGCTGTATACCATGGACAGATCTACTATGGGCAGACAGAAATGCACAGTGCAGTTATATCACTGAGAACCTACCTGGCAGCATCTCTCTACTAATAGTGAAGAAGTGGGATATATATGCTAGAACTTTTATTACAGAACAGTTTTGACAATACATTTCTGTGCTACTGGATAATTGCATGTGAGAGCTATGTGTGTGTTACAATGCAGCAGTGCATTTGTTTAAGAACAGCGATTAAAGCCTTGTTCACACTACATGATTTAAAAACGTAGGGCTGAACTGTGTGGTTCACACCACATGACTTGCTCATGAGTGTTCAAGTTGTTTAGCAGTTCACACCACACAACACAACGTGATTGATCCGCAACAGGAGGTAACGCACTACACGAGTCGACAACGCACTACATAGAGATACAACCACAAATCGGATGATAAGAGCAAATCATGTGACTCTATTGAGAGCTGTTTCACTATGGTACGGCCCAAATCCTGAAAATAATCAAATAAAAAACGAGTTGACGACATCGTCACCCAACGATTCTATCTTGTCTACAAACCACGTTTTGACACGAAAAACCACACAATAAAACTAACCAGAAATGACGCAAACAGCACTGTGCACTGTAAAAAATAAAACGGTAACACTTTACAATAAGGTTCATTAGTTAACATTAGTTAATGTATTTACTAACATGAACTAACCATGAGCAATACATTTGTTACTGCATTTGTTTATCTTTGTTAATGTTAGTTCATGAAAATACAGCTGTTCATTGTTTGTTCATGTTAGTTCGCAGTGCATTAACTAACGTTAATAAGATTTTAATCAAGTATTAGTAAATGTTGAAAATAACATTAACAAAGATTAACAAATGCTGTATATGTGCTATTCATTATTAGTTCATATTAACTAATGTAGTTAACTAATGTTAACTAACGAACCTTATTGTAAAGTGTTACCAAATAAACCGTAAATTTTATGGTAAAAAACGGCAGCTGTGGTTGCCAGAACTGTACCGTTAAAAATACGGTAGGAACGTTAATGGTTTTACAGACTTAACTTAAAATTTACAGTAATGAACCTTATTTTATTTTCTGATAACATTTACCAACTTACATATTGATATCTGTTTTAAGACCATTGTAATACACTGACAACCAACAATGATCACAGCAGTGATGAACATTACATGAGCAATCACAGCTCATTACAAGTGAATACTTGTATAAAGCAATACTTACTTAAAGAAGCGGCACAATGTCATTCACACAAACATTAAGCACCATCATGGTAACACACATGAAATAAAAAAATGCAATAAACATTAATTTAACAACAGTAAATGTAACATAAAACCCTAATGTACATAACTGATTAAAAAAAAAACAATAAAACTATAAGGAACTGTAAATTTAATGGTATTTTACTGTAAAATTATATCACAGTTATTTACCATGTATGGTACGGAAACTTTCTGTTAACCAATTAACAGTTTTGCACTGTAGCATTTTTGCAGTATTTTACTGTTAAAATCAAGGTTATTTTTACAGTGTGCGCCAATACCCAGCGAAGAAGAGAAGAACACAACACAACACTCGAATATGGACGTCAGACAGAAACTAGTGCTGCCAACGCATTCTCTTCTTTAGCGTCATATAGAACGCTATATGACAAAACGGCACTATACTACGCACATGGCACCTGTTATCGTTACATATAACACGCACTGTGATGGGTAGGTTTAGGTGTGGGGTAGGGTAGGGTAGTCTCATATTACGCTAAAGGATTTATGACGCCTTGGGTTCGCGTGTTACATTAAACGATAAAGGGTGCCATGTGCGTAGTATAGCACCGTTTTGTCATATAGCGTTTTATGTGACGCTAAAGGATAAGAACGGGCTGGTGTTACACACGGCTTGCGCAATAATTTGCTCTGAGAAAAAAATGCAAAAAAAGAAAAAACTAAGATTTACTCGGTGGCCTCAACCCATGCGTTGCTATGATTGGCTGTACTCATGACATCACTGGTTGAGTCACGCGACAGCTCTGGATATCTAGCATGCTAGATGTGTTTCTGGGCTCGGCCGACACGTCTGCGAGCGTCATTCGCCGCGATCTCTGGCTCTTTCATACTAAAAGAGTTGGCAAGCATTAATCGCCCACTTAATCCCCCGCGATTTGCACGCGATAACCTGCGGCGAGCTCAGCGATTTGCAAATCGGGCTTAAAGTCGTGAACCGTTTGCGATGATTTAATCTGAGAAAAGAGATTTGCTCTGAGAAGAATATGAAAAAGAAAAACTAAGATTTACTCGGTGACCTCAACCCATGCGTTGCTATGATTGGCTGTACTCATGACATCACCGAGGTTGAGTGAGCGCGACAGCTCTGGATATCTAGCATGCTAGCTCATTGGCATCCATTTCGGCGTCTGACGCTGATCATCCACTCAAAACATAACGTTACTATTTGGCCGGCTCGCAAGCTGAAACGAGTGTGTGCGGCACAAAACGGTCCTCGCGCTGCGCTCTGAAACCCATTCATGTCAATGGCTTGCGCCGCGCGAGGACGTTTCGTTGCTTCTTCGACCAAAGCGCAAGCGGATCTAGCTAGACCGGAAACAAAACATCAGGCACGCCGCACACACTCGTTTGGGCTTGCAGAGCCGGCTTGAGTGGATGGCGAGCGCGAGACGCTGAAATGATCAGGACGCATGCCGCGTCCTGTTGCAGAAGTATGTGAAAAAACGACAAAGTTTGCTAGGACAAAAAGACCGTTAATTACGCGACAATAAAAAATTAACGCCGTTAAAATGGGTTTGCGTTAACGCCGTTGTAGTGATTTTGGCCAGACTGAATCAACCGTCCTCCAAGGACTCGGACCCCCACCCCCACAGACACACACACACAAACACACACACATACACCGCCACACACATTCTTCCACTCACTGGAGTGAGATCATGTTACAAGACTGTGGAATGTGCTTTATGTCTCTGACCCAAGAGATGGACTTTTCTGTGTTAAAAGACATTTAACCAGATATATTCCATGTGTTCTATGTATGTGTGTTTTTCCCAGGTCACCGTGAAATATCTTTGTTGGTTGCAGCATAAAAAAGGAATTAGAAATAACTTCCTTAGGCATTGTAAACAGAAGTATATGTTCATTTAATGTAACATAATGCTCCTTGGTGTCTCTAGAATACGTATCAGATGAGACGACCCGAATATGTACAGAGATGTAAAGTAAAGTGTGTTTTTAATATGTCTTACTGCCAAGGATGATCGAACTGTTTCAATAGTAGCCCTTATGTGAACACACCCCTCCCACGAGGAGCGCGTGGTCTGAGAACAAAGCACCATAAAAGAATGTTTCCCGCGTGCAGCCTCCATCTCCCTGATTGGCTCAAGCCAACAGGAAAGGGATGGATGTCCCCAAGAGGATAAAGGCAGTGCGCCAGCTCCGCCCTCTCTCTTCCGAAAACGTCTCATGCCAAGAAGCACGTAAAGGATCTCCTCACGAGATCCGACCCCAACCGGGATCCTTTCTTTGATCGTCCAAAGTTTCGTCCTCTTCTCAAATGAACTACCAAGTTCGTTTCCCAGGAAAGGAAGTGGACTTTGCCGATATATTTCCTCGAGTAACGTCACCTCAAAGACTTTTAAGCCTTTCAAACATTCGCGCCGAATGCCAACGAACGCCACGTGACTCCCCACGAAACAAAGAAGCCACGCGCACGCAACCAACCATGCACGCGCCAGGACGGGCAGTGCAGAAGCGCGCGCGCTCCAGCGGAACGCGCTCACGCGCTCCACGGACGCGCGCACACAGGAGAGCCTCTCCATTCATTCGTGCGGCCCAACCGGGCCTGGCCACGAGTCCGTGACACACACAGACCAAACATGTTGTGCAAGTATAACGTTACCTTCTTTTAGAGCTTCTCAGAAGCATAAAGAAAGTGTTTTCATGGTGTTCAGAAAGATTAATTGGCTGTTTGGTGACTGTAACTCCCTCTCTCTCACCCTACTCTCTCTCTCTCTCTCTCTCTCTCTCCAACTCACTTATCGATCTAACGCCCTGCGTCGTCTTAGTTTGTGTTTAATGTTTGTATATACATGTATCATTGTAACATAGTAAATGCTTACTTAGTTGCCTTATTGACTTTAATAAATTCAATATGACCATTTGTGATTGAATTAGAGTCCTGCTCATGACAAGTCTCTGAAGTGAAAGATCGAACGCTGCATGCTCTATATAACTAAACATACCAAAAAGGTTATGTTTTGTGGAGTTGGAATGCTGAATTCTTCTGGCCAGAGAATTAAGTTTTCCCTGCTCTATAAATTAATTGAGCTAATTAATTTTACTTGTCTTGTAAGACGTGGTCTGTGCAATCTGTTACAATTAATTTGTGGTTAATTGCAGAGATACACATGTATACATATAAGTAAAGTTAACAGAAAGCCCTCATCGAGGGATTTATTAACATGTAAGACCGGGCTGATCCAAATCTGTATGAATAATTATTAATTATGAATTATTAATTATGATATGCAAATTCCCCTCGATCAGACCCGCCCAGAGTCTTTACACCGTTAATAACGCGTTTAACTGACAGCTCTAATATATATATATATACTGGGTAGATTTAGGGGACTGGTGACATTTCTATGGTAACCTGTAAGTCTGAGGAATTTAAATACCTGTGCTGTGGCAGCTCTCTCCATCTGAATCGAGGCTCCAGCCAGGATAACAGGAGCACTTGACAGTGGTCTTATGCTGTTCGCATATCTGACTACACTTTAGGTGAGCAGAGCAATAGTCAGACTGTCTCGCATGTTCAGGTTGTCAGAGCCTAGATGGAGTCCGGTGGGACATGAACACACCACCCCTTTGCTGGGGATCACTGCACACTGGTGACTGCAACCCCCATTACCTTGCAAACATTTCTCTGGAAAAGACAAGAACAGACTGAGTGAGATTCAATTTGAATAAGCTGGTGATATGATAGCCATGTTTGCTGGCATATGAGATTCCAGCACAGTCTCATCCCAAGACGTCATATAACTGACGTCTTGGGACGGTATTTTGACCATACGTCAATATCCACCTGTTTTAGGGTACCCTTAAACGTCGGTTGAGATGACGTTCTCGGATCCTAACTCTACCCCAGACCTAAACCTACCCCGTCACCTAACTGACGTTAAAGGTAAAGCGTCAGTTGTATGACGTCCCAGGATCGTCATATGACCGACGTTTAAGGGTACTAGAAAGGCGGATATTGACGTATGGTCAAAAGACGTCCCAAGACGATCAGTTATATGACGTCTTGGGATGAGACTGTGTTAGAGATTCAAGGTGTGAACTGAAACATAAGTTTGGATTGAACATTTGCACCAAACTAAAAGCTCATCACTCTTCACCTCAAAGGTTTTGGTGTTTTTCTTGACTAAGCATTCATTATGCCAATACACTGACCTAATCAACATCACTAGCAGAGTGTCAAAAAAGAGAAAGGCGAAAAAAACTTATTCAAGGTGGAATAGTCTTTTTCTTCCGTTTAAAATATATGGACACTGGGTCTCGGATATATCATCTCTTTTCAAAACGGATCAGACTAACACCGGTACTTTTACTCTCTCATCTCTAATAAATAAGCCTTTTCCTTTCATAGAAGCACCTGGTCCTTTTAAAGAGAGAAAGAAAAAAGGGAGGGAAAACACAGCTTGCTGAAAATGACACTTTCCAAGGTCTCTTTGCCTCTACTGATTATGATGATCCCCTCAGTGGCAGAAAGGAGAGAATTGAATTTTCTTCACAGGGGACCCTGAAGCTCTATATGGAGGTGAAGAATGGTTGCTTCCCAAAGGTTACAAATGGCATTGAGCCCTACTGCGCTGGTCTGAGTCAGTCAACCCACTCAAGGTCCATTGGCACATCTAATTGGCAATGAGAGGCCCAAGCCAAAAGCAGGTCTAGTCAAGACATATAATCGTCCCTCAGAACATGAGCGTTGGGCTCCCATGGGCGAGTGCTTGCAATGCACTGAAAGTCACTGAAATGTTTGTCTAGTCCCATTTCTGAGAGAATTATACATCAGTGACTCTCAGGGGACAGTTTCCCCAGTGAGGGCTTCAGAGGCAAATAGATCCTCATGTTTAGCTCTGATTCGACAGGACTTATTTTCCTGTGTCTGTAGTTTACAGAGCATGTGCAGGCTTTCCATTACACTCAACTTAAAGAGATTCAAGTAGCCCTGAGAGACATGCCGACTGCGTAGGCACAGTATTATCAAGATATTTTTGGAGAGGTAAACACAATACATATTGATTTGCTCAAGAATGAATCCAAATCCATACTCCTCAAATATTGAATTCTCATTGGTCAGTTGTGATTTTTTTTTATGGTTTGGCTTCCTGTGTATTGATATACCTACTCTGCATGACTAATTCTAATTCAACCCATCCAACATTTCTTGCCGAATGCACAGGACCTCAAGTAATACCATAGCAGTTTTCAATTAGCGTTAGTCACAGGGTGTACAATGAATAAGGCTGTGAACACAAGCATTATGGACTCAGTGATAAATATGCACTGCGACACTTGCATTGATTAAAGGCTGAATGAATGAAAAAAAATCAAAGATTTGTGGCTTTTAGACTATGTCTGTTAGCTCTGCGGACTTTAAAATGAACTTTAGCAGATATTTACATTTAAAAATGTGACATTTTAAAATATTGCTTTTCCAGGAATACATCCACATATGAAAAATAGTCAATTGTATCAGACATACTTAGAGCTTCTAAAATTACTAAAAATCAAAGTAAAATCTAATTAATTTTTTATATATATATATATATATATATATATATATTAGAGACAAGATCACATGACAAAATAAATAAAATGTAAACTAAATTAAAAATGAAAACTGAAAGTATTGAATTAAAATCGAATCCAAAATCCTAATACTAATGTGTAAATAAATAAATAAACCACAGATTTGCAGTGATTTCCTCATGGGTAAATGGATGATAAAATGGACCCTTAACTTTAGTAACAAAAAAAAATGATTACGGTAAAGCTCCACATCAAGTTTTTTATTTTTTATTTATTTTTGTGTTTTTTTATTATTTATTTTTGCTAATGTGATAAAACTAGGGCTGTCAAACGATTAATCTCAAATAATCGCATCCAAAATAAAAGTTTGTGTTTACATAATATATGTGAGTGCACTGTGTACAATTATTTTGTATATATATATATACACACACATACACACACACACACATATGCATGTATATTTAAGATAGAAATATGATTTATATATAAAATATTTATATTAATATATAATATAAATTATATATAAATCTATATACATGAAAATATTTCTTTAAATATATACAAGCATGTGTATATATATATATATATATATAATGGATATATATGTATATATATATGGATATATCTGTGTGTATATATATATATATATATATATATATATATATATAAAATTTACAGGTGCACCCACATACATTATGTAAACACAAACTTTTATTTTGAATGCGATAATCGAGATTCATCTTTTGACAGCCCTAGATAAAACCAATAATGCTCAACAAATACCCAATAAATTAATAATAATAATAATAATAATAATAATAATAATAATTGTCATTTTAATACAAATTAATAAATCTTCTGCAAAGAAGAAATTGAGGTCATTATCCTAATTGTAGTCTATTTACAGTTGCCAAGCAACACAGACACATTAATGTATAATTTGCCAGTCACAGGTGCCTTCAAACATGCCTCATCCAATCCTAATTAAGAGTTGAAACGATATTTTTTTTTTATCAATCTTGGGACAGTACAGCAGATGAGGCACAAAGCCTTGCATGCACTCACCACATAAAGGGCCCTCATCTGAATGGTCAGCGCAGTCATTTCTCCCGTCACAGATCTTGCCGGGGACAGGCAGGTGCTGGAGTCATTTGCACAGGGCTGAGTAGGGGGCTTACAAATGGAGGACTCACACAAGTCTTCATCCGAGTGGTCTTCACAGTCGTTGTCACCATCACACACCCAGCTCTTGCTGATACACTTCCCTTGGGACACCAACATTCAGTCAGACCTCTTAATAAATCAAGCTGTCAGCCTTAAATTGTTGTTTGTAGTTGAGCATGAAGATAAATCAGGGTACATTTTAAAAAGGCGGCGGAACGTCAAGCTGTGGTGAAGTCAGATGCAGACAGAAGCTTTTAGCAAGTGGCAGCTCATTTAACCCACATACACTCATTTTTATCAAAACTGCAACACTTTTAAAAAACATTTTAAATACAGTACATTACCGTTCAAAAGTTTGGGGTTGGTTCGATATTTTGGTAACACTTTACAATAAGGTTCATTTATTAAACATTAGTTCATGCATTAACTAACATTAACTAACCATTTGTTACTGTATTTGTTATTCTTTGTTAACGTTAGTTAATACAAATCTAGCTGTTCATTGTTGTTCATGTTAGTTCACAGTGCATTAACTAATGTTAACAAGATTTTAATAAAGTATTAGTAAATGTTGAAATTAACATTACCAAATATTAACAAATGCTGAAGAAGTATTGTTCATTCTTTGTTAATGTTAACTAATGTAGTAACTAATGAACCTTATTGTAAAGTGTTACCGATATTTTTACGTTTTTGAAAAAAAGTCTCGCAAAGGCTGCATTTATTTGATAAAAAAAATAAAAACAGTAATGTTAAACGTTTTCTATTTTAATATAATTGTAAAATATCAGTTTTCATTCAAAGTTCAAATTCAAGTTTTTAATGTTGTTTACATCTGTGGTGTTTAGTATATGCTTTAAGACAAACCATGTGCAAATTAATTTTCTCCTTAAAACTGCAGTGAAAAAATGACAGTCTCAAACTACCATGTAACCAATCACGTCAACGTGTGAATGGGCTTTCGCATATCATTAACTGCTGAGCAGGGGAGTCATGAGAGAAGCCAGGTTATCCCGGTATATTTTTCTGTCAATATGAATAATTAGCAATATAGCGGGTGAATATATATATATATATTTGATGAAATTATGAACTATCCATTTCTCCTCACGTTCTAAACTCTTCAAAGTGTTTCTAAGGCTGAATCCCAATTCACCCCTTGGCCTTACCCCTTGTTTTGAGTGTACCCCTTGTCCCTTAAAACAGAGTTATAGGTTATAAGGGCCAAGGGGTTGAAATATTCCCCTACGAAATGGAACAACCCTTCATGAACCCGATACGTCATCAGTCGTCGACGATGGCTCTGCCGTTACAGAGTTTACAGGATTTCTCCATGACAACAACTGACAATCAGCGCAGCTGCTCCTAACTTTGAATAAACATGATGATTATAACATCCCTTCCTCGAAATGTATGTCTTTTCTGATCAGAAAGGTAATTTATTTTACCATTTCTTAATTTAAACGACTATAGTGTTATTATAAGAGTAAATAACGTGCGTCGTGGAATCATCTGGCGCTTAAATTTAAATGTTTAACCGTTTGCGATCCATCTCGCCGGTGATTTCCGATGCATTCCGTGAACTTTCTCTTATAGCCCTCCGTTTGGAGTGTGCTTCTGAACAATCTCCATTTCGGCCCTGTCCCAAATCGCGCACTTCACGCGGACTTGTGGTCTCGTGGACTTAAATTGCGCGTGCTCGCCGAGTCCACGAGTCCGTAGGCTGTCCCATTTGGCATTTTAACGCTCTGAAGTGTGCTCAGCAGCGCCCCCTTTGTACCCTTGAAGCGGTCTTCCGCGAAGCCCGCATAGATGCAGGCTCCACGCACTTTAACTACCCAGGAATCCTTGCGAAAGGCCAATCAGACAACAGATGGGAGGCGATTTCACTCACGGACTGTAAACAATGGCTGAGAAGAGAATATTTAAGAGTTTAATTATGTTTTTATGACATAGGCGTACATTTTACCAGTTGTTACTTACAGTTTATACAAACATATTATCGACCAGTGGTTGTATCTCAGAACGTAATAATAGCTGTTGAATATACGATTGCATTATGATTCATTACATAAATAGAACCGAATGATGAGTCATATAAACGTAGTATACATTTTGAAACCTATACATTTTTCTTAAACTCGTCTTCATTTTGTGTTAAAATTGAATATTATGTAGGCTATTATTATGTACAACTGTATTTATCATTTACATAACCATGACATCTATTCTAATGCCCAGGTGGCATATACAATTATAGAACAGTAAAAGCAGGCTGTTTAGTTCACATGGATAAGATTGGGGAAAATAAAATAAATCCTGTTTTCGATGCTAAAGACTGGAATTTTTTAATGATATTTGTTTATATCATTAAAAAAATAATTATCATATATTTCTAATAAAGGGACTGATGAGATGATCTTTAAGTTTATTCAGCTCCGTATGGAGAGGGATAACTGTTAAGGCTTTCACAGGCGTGAGGAACGAGTTCCTGTTTCCGGCGTGACGATCGAGTCTGTCCCAAAAATACCTCTCAATGCACCCTCGCGGACTCGCGTAAGGGCCCTATAGGTCTGCACTACATGACGTCACCGAAGTGTGGACTCTGAGGAAGTCCACAAGTCCGGAGTGTGCCTTTGGGACAGGGCCTTCGAGGGCTATGTAGCCCTACCCCTTCGCCCTACCCCTCGATCTCAACAAGAATTGGGACACCCTACCCCTAGACGCGAACGTGCAAAACGGAGGGGTAGGGCTGAGGGGTAGGGCCAAGGGGTGAATTGGGATTGAGCTTAAGAATATTTATTTTTAGATGACAGCTGTTTCTGAGCTATTTAAGGCAAAAAATAAATAAATAAATAATAAATAAATAAATATGCCGTTTTGGTGATCAAAGAATTAAGGAATAAAATTATTGACTACAGGTGGACTTTAATAATAAAAATAAAATAAAACGTTTAAACTTGTATATTTTAAAAGTTTGTCAGTTATGTTTCCTTGAGTTTAGTCTACCTTTGTAAGAAGTGATTTTCCTGCAGAATTCAAAAGCTGTGATAAAACTCACCATAAAGCAATAAAACAAACCTAGAAGATCGCAAAGACAGAGCACAGGACATTGTCCTGTCCAAACATGTTTCCCTCATCTCCATGTTTCCCTTTACTCTTCATTCCCCTCTCCCCCTGGGTCAAGTCACCAAAAGTTCACTAAGAATGCTTATATATCATATATGATGTATCATGTAATCTGTTGTTTTTACTTTCATGTTTGGTATCATTTCAAGTGTCTCAGTGTGATTGGTAACTGGTAAATTAAAATCACACGCCTCTGTGTCCAACTACATTTGTTGTCCAAATAACTGTTACTTAGTTCAATGACAATAAAGTTGAATCTAATCTAACCAATCTGACTTTATTCAACTATTAATTTCCTTCCTGCCGTGAGATTTCATGTAGTGATATTGCGCAAAGCTTCTGTGTTGCAAGTTACACGTATGCTCACTATTGGCCGACGCTGGTCATGTGTGTGATGTGTGTGACGTACAATAACAGAAGCTTTGCGATAGTTTTACTACGTGAAATAACGAGGCCAACAGAGGAAGGACATGAATAATTGAATAAAGTCGTTATTTGTTTGTTTTCTTGCACACAAAAAAGTATTCTCGTCGCTTGAATAAACTTAAGATTGAGCCACTGAAGTCACTCAGAATATTTTACCCATGCCTTTAATAACTTTTGGGCCGGCCAGTTTGAATCCCTTAAGAAGCCTATGGAGAAGATGATGCAGCTCTCAGATTTCATCAAAAATATCTTAATTTGTGTTCTGACTGTTGGTGAGTAATTACTGAATTACTCATTTTAATTCTGGGGTGAATTAACCCTTTAAGCTGGTGTTCTGAAAAGGTCTGTTGGATTTTGGAGTTGTTGAATGTTAAAATTATTTTCCAATAGACATATTTTTTTGTGTGAAAATAGGGTGGGTGCTGGCAGTGAGGCTCATTGGGTACTCAGCACCCCTAGATTGCCCTGTGTCAGTGTTTTCCCGGTGGAAAGCACTCACACACTACTGTGTCTCTGTCAGGAATGCATTGCTTACTTTCATAATCCAGGGCTCCAGACTAACTTTTTTACTGGTTGCACTGGTGCTACCAACTTTCTCAGTTGGTCGCACCAGCATATGAATTGGCCGCACCTTTTTTTTTTTTTTGCTACATGCCATCGGATTACATCGGATTGCTCACTGATGAATAGTGGTTTTAATGGACCAAAGCTAGCAAATGCTTTCTGGGTTGCAGCATAAATACCTGTAATATATTAATTATCATAGGCAAATTTCAGAATTTTCATAGATTTGGTACAGTAATTTTAATCTGCAATTTTTACAGTTGGATTCTATACAATCTATTTACATTTTGATTCGTGTTGCTCTGGGGTCTCTGGTTCTGTGAGCGATACTGTGGGTCGGGTCTGTGGTCTGGGTGTGTCGGTTCTGTCTGTCTGTCTGTCTGTCTGTCTGTCTGTCTGTCTGTCTGTCTGTCTGTACGTGTGCTGTCTGTCTGTCTGTCTGTCTGTTTGTCTGTCTGTCTGTCTGTCTGTCTGTCTGTCTGTCTGTCTGTCTGTCTGTCTGTCTGTCTGTCTGTCTGTCTGTCTGTCTATCTATTATCTGTGTGTCTGTCTGTATATCTCTCTGTCTATCTATGTATTATCATCTTTCTATTAGCATCATCTTTCTTTCTTTTAAGAATCATTAAATATTCAAATGTATGCATTACATTTGAAAAGATTAGAGTATATCATAAGCTAATACAGATTTTTCATTATCAAAGTTGTTGTTAATGAGTAGTTGTAACAAAAATCAGAAATCTCACACTCCGAGTCCGCACACCTTGCGCATTTTATAATCATTTCCTTTTCCTCAGTCGAGCGATTACTCTCATCTAACCACTGAAAAGACGTAGGAAGGGGCACACTATTTCGTGAGACATTTTCATTTGTATATGCCTTAATTCGTGAATTCATTATTGTCGCGTTCCACCATCAGTGTGCAATGCACGTGACGTCTACGTTCGTCAATAAATAAACTGCACGTGTCTTGCGGAAGAACACTGTAGCCGGAGCTACTTCTCTCCATTAATGTCTATGGCGAGTCACGCAGGCACTGGGCAACTCCGCATCCGAGTCGACCCGGGATAAAATAGTCCGAATATAAACACTTATTATAGGCGTACCGTAGTGATTCAGGATAAATCAAAAACACGGTTTGGAAAATGAATTCATGATGTAGCCTACTCGATCACTTTGAACATAATGTAGCGACTGTCAATGGCTGTGTGGCTGTCAATCAGCTATGTGGAACCCCGGGCGCGCGCTGTTGGTTGGCGGCTTTGAGAGAGGGCGGCGGGTTGAGGTCAGTCTGAGGAAGTTCGTCTGTTGTTTTTGGTTGCTCTATTCAGAAGCTGTGTTTCTGAATGCCTGCACGTTCTCTGGCGAATAAACAAGTTAACTGAACTCTGGCCTCGTGTGAGATGCTACAATAAGTTACGGACTGCAGCAGCTGATATAACGGCGTTCTGTTGCGCGAGCGTCCACTCGCACATATGCGACCACAAAAATTTTTAACTCGCACATTCTCAAAAAACGGTCGCATATGCGACCAATTTGGTCGCAGTCTGGAACCCTGTTTAATCACTTTGAGTAATTGATATTATGCATTTATGATTTCTGAATTGGCTGTTAATTACTTGTATAATTGGCATGATACAATTTTACCTGACAAATAAATGTTGCATCTTGATTTATTGTGAAGTATTTTGAAATTATTATTTTAGTAAATTATGAGGAGGCTGGTGCTACCACAGCTCTTTGTCCAAGATAGGCCAAACTAATGACACAAAAACAGAGAAGTAAGCTGAAGACTTCTTTTGATTTTTGTCTATCACTGACTTGGCAAGTTGTATGGATGTGGCTACATAAAATACACTTTTTTTGTATAAGTGAGCAGTAGGCAACCAACTTAAGAGGTATTAGCAAACCCCGCACCCTAAAGTAATATTGAAACTAATTTCTAATAAATTACGTGAACTTCACTGGAGTGCTAAAAAGACATACACGCATTATCCCTTCGCGACGGCGTTTGGATTTCGTCTTTGGACCAATGGGTGGTCCTTACACCTCCATGATCAAATAAACAGTTGTACACCACTTTCTGAGCCTGTCAAAATGATATGGCATTCGGCCTGCAGTGCAGTGGTCCGGAAAGGTTGTACTTTGCATTTTAGCACATTCTTTACATCAAAAGAGATTGGAACAAAACAACGCACAATTCCTCAGCTCTTTTATGGCTTGGCTCTAGATGTCTTTTCGAGGCAATCATTTACAATTAGGGTGACTGCTACATCAAAAAAGCCCCATGTTGATTGATTTCACCATGGTCTGAGTGGAGAAACAAAATTGTGATAGATACAAATTACAGCAAAATATGTTCAAAAGAAACACTGCATGTAATCATTTTCGTGAGGTGAGATGTGACATTTTTCCACCCCAATGCATTCAACATGTTCTGCAGCTTTATCTGGTGAAAAAAATTGCAAGCAAGCTACAATATCCATAGGTTTATTTCAGGAAAAGTGTAAACACTAGCCATGTTTCCATCTACTTGTCAATCGAATTATCTGAAGTTCGGTTAAAAAACACATGCGAATAAAGCTGGTGAAAGTGTGTTTCCATCAAACGGCTTTAAAGCGAATAAAAACCTGTACGTAATGACGTCACATGCTGTTTTGCGATCAAATTGGTATATCGAATTGATTTGAGACATTTTAAGGTGTTTCCATTCATTTTCGCACTGAATCGAACAACATTCAAGCAAACTTTTGCAAACAAAGTTTTGTTAGACAAAACGGATCGCGCCATCTACCAACAAATGATCAAGTATTTCACAAGTTGAAGCCTAATAATGCTTACCGGTATGTGCCAGCTGATAGCGACATATGTATGGGATAATGTATGCGAGGCGGTTGTTGAAGGAGTTGTATTCGCTATAACAACCAGCCTCACTATATATATCCTGCTTATTACATATAAATCAACCAAATAAATAAATCAATAATTTGACACAAAATATTGACTTAAAAACAAGTTTATTGATTTAAAAACGAGTATTGCTTCTGCTAAAGAAAATAGTCTGTTCCGTCTCTGAACTGCGTCCATGGCAACGGTGTGTTATAGCAGCGCCGCAGTCTGTTAACCAGAAATAACAGACCACATTATACATTAGAACTCAACCAAGCCACGTAAAAACAAGCAAAACTAACCTAAGAAAACAACGACGCTATAAACATTGCTATGATGATGCCGATGCACGTAAATGCCCGACGACAGCGGAGGTGACTGTGGTGTGGGAACGACAGCGCCATCAGTTCTGGGAGATCGTGGTTCATAACCCTTTGGTTGAAGCATTTTTTATTTTGTATTGCTTTGTCCACTTACATCTGTCTTTGTTGACATCCGCCATGTGTGCGCAAACAGACTGGCCGGAAATGAACTCGTCTTCTGACGTGTTGCAACCATAAAAGGTCATAAAACTTAATCGCAATTCATTATTTATTCGGCAAATAACGTTTCCATCAGCTTTTATCGCATTAGCCGTATATCGATCAAGAGAAAATCCGATGAGACCGATCGTATTTCATTTGAGTCGATATTCATGAAATTTCATCGAATTTTACTGTTTCCATAAGGCATTTTTCATTCGATATCACTTAATTCGGATAAAAACGTGTCGATGGAAACATGGTTACTGTCTCTATAGTGTTAGCAAAACATAAGTCTGTTCCAACACAGCAACATTGGCTCAACCAAAGGTGTGAATAGAGGGAATGCATTGACGTCACTTTCCCGCCGAAACAACCCCCCTTGTTCATCAGCCTGACTGAGTGGCAAAAGATCTGCTGCGTGACTGGATTTAATAGGGGAAACTGCTGAAATGCGACTAAAACGAACAATTTTATCAATTTAAACTAAATGTTGGACTCAATATAGTGTTCCTTACAACCTACTAAAGATCCAGTGGTCCATGGATATTGACATGCAGCCAGGAATCGTGTTGCCTGACATTTATGTTTGCCTGATTTCGATGCCGGGGAAATAAAAGCAATATAGACCTAAACATAAAGCAAATTTGTCTGTGAACACTTGCATAAAATTGTATATAAATACAATATGGGTAGGTCTAAATCCAGGTGATCACTTATATCAGTGTTATATATAGCCTATGTATATCATCATATCGTCCAGCCCTAAAACTTTATAGTTTTTTTTTTTTTGGTCAGTGTTTATTAAGAAACATCCAATAATGCAGAAT
This sequence comes from Hybognathus amarus, assembly GCA_030378365.1. Taxonomy (NCBI): domain Eukaryota; kingdom Metazoa; phylum Chordata; class Actinopteri; order Cypriniformes; family Leuciscidae; genus Hybognathus; species Hybognathus amarus. Next base: position 165,457 of record JAQIUQ010004469.1, read on the forward strand.
ATGCCATGATAAATATTTAATTGATGAGTTGTTAATATATATATATATATAACAATACAAAATATATGGGTATGGTTTTACAGCTAAATTCAGCATATTGACACAAAATGATAACTGCAGATCCACCTTTTCTAACATAAGTCCAGTTGTTTCTGTGAATTGCAGCGATCCATTTGCTCCTCTTTCTATAGTCAGTCTGTAAAAATATACCTCCGATTTTTTTGTCAAATCTAGTTGTACAGTCAATCGCAAAGCTGTTTCCCACTTTATATGTGTTGTGTTTGTTTTCGCGGCATTCATGCTAAAAACAAATACAGCTGCTCAGTCTTTTTGCCACTCACTGTGAGAAACTGCAGGCACGTGACCGGACGGTGACGTCACGCGCATTCCCTCTATTAAAGGGGTCATAATGGTTAATTGAAGCTAGTGGGCAGTGGCACAGAAATTATCTCACATTTTTAGTTTTGCATAACATCTATACTCTGAACGTGTAATAATGGCTTTGCTATCAAAATAGAAATCACTGTGACATACTAATCACTCGATCTCACAAGTTACACCATTCATCTCAGTCATTCCGGATCAATATAAATTCAAACATTGCAAAGGATTGCACCATGTACCGCAAAACAGACAGGATTTATCATCCGACTCCATTTCCAAGAGGCAATGATAACTGAAAGCTTAAGGATGACATCGTGGCATAAAATATCACCCACAGCTTCATAGACTTTAATAACTTTGATTTATGTTATATTGAACACAAGAGGAAACTATAGCAATATGTCAATGTTAAAATAAAAATTGTGAGGTAAGAGCAGACTTACTGATACTGAGAAAGACCTGGAAGGCTTACCTGAGCTTTTGCAGGTAAACTTAGCCAGGGGATCACATATTCTCTCTGACGCCCTTGCAGCTGGTTTCGTCACTGCCGTCTTCACAGTCTTTATCCCCATCGCAGCGCCAGCGCTCAGGAATGCAGGTCCCATCAGCGCGACAGTGAAACTCTTCTCCACTGCACTCCACAGGAGGCAATGCTGGACATGATGCACACAAAAAGGATTGAGCCTGAGGTACTCCAATTCCTGAAAGACTCTAATGAGTTGCTACTTTTCAGTGAATCAAACACAGAATGACCAGTGTAGTCCAAACAATGACACTAATGTGTCAGATCTTGTTAGTGAATTAAACACATACAGAATGACCAGTGTAGTCCAGTTCCAAACAAATGACTTTAATGAGTTGGATCTTTCAGCGTGAACAGTGAATTCCAGTTCTGAACAAATGACTTTAATGAGTCAGTACATTTTAGTGAATCAAACATACACCACCCTGACCAGTATAGTCCAAATTTCAGATGTAAAATCAAAAATCTCGCTATATCTGAGCAAAAAATCTTGTCGAACAAGAAAAAAAAAAGTAGGACGGCACTTGATTTTGTCCATCGTGAATTGATTGGATCATTGGACCCTGGTTTGCTGAAAAGACAGGTTGTCCCACCCTTGTGCTGGAAAATATCAGTAACGCTTCCTTTTACAGTCCTGTCAGGGTTCCCATTCTAAACCAAATGTCAAATTCCATGACTTTTGCCTGACTTTCACTGACTAAAAAGATTCATTTCCATGACCTATAATAAACGGCAAAACAGGGACGCTGTTTTCCGGAGCACCAAGCAAACAAAAAACAGCCACAGACAGTGTCTGAATATAGACGCTTTCAGCAGTGACAACATAAACAAACGGTTCTGCGCATGTGCATAAAACTGGCCCAAACTTAACTTCCGGCAAACTTGCGCAGACAATCCATAACAAGTAAATAACCATAGTAGCTGGTATTTCTTGCCAGTCAAAGAAAATAAATGTTACATGGCCAAACTGAAATGTGACACTACCAGACCCGTTGAACAAAAATAGGAGACAAGATGTTTTTCTACCGACGTGTCTGATTTACCGCAGTGTTAAAAACTGTGGCGAGCGCGGCGACGAGGCTTATTAGGTGAACATATCTCTCCTTATTAGCTTCTTACATGCTTGCTAACCTTTTTTTAAGGCGGGTCTCCACATGACAGGATGTTGGATGGATCTGTGCAGCGTTGTTATGATACATTCTGCTCCGCTGTTAATGTGTTTGTGAGAGAGAGAGAGAGAGAGAGAGAGAGAGAGAGAGAGAGAGAGAGAGAGAGAGAGAGAGAGAGAGAGAGAGAGAGAGATGAGAGAGGGAGCGTGCGAATTGCGCTGCACGCAACTCTGCAGTCAAGTACAACTTTTCCCATCTTAAATTGTAAAAAACACGGAAATCATTCAATGTGGCGGTCAGCGCTGATAATGTGGTGGGCTGCCACTAATAAATGCATGGGAAACACTGTACCGCATACTCGGATAAACCAAGCTATTTTAATATAGTATCTAATACAGTCAATGCCGTATTATCCAATAAACAGTATAAACTAACAGAACGGAAGTTAACTTTGGGCCAGCTCATCACCATGGCAACGCGCCTGATGAAAGCGTCTATACAGTAGTCAACATTTGAAGTGGATCAAAAAAGTGTATCAAAGTTGTCATGTCAAAGTTGTCTGCGCATGTTACATTTTAAAATTATGTGCTACTGCCACTAGGGGGCGAAATGCGACAATCGTATCCTAATGTCGTGTGCATTGAAAAGGCTGCAAACCGTGACCCTTTTATAATTATTAGTATTTTTTAGCTTACCTTAAAACGCACAATGACAAGCTAACTATCAGCTGCAAAATCCCACAAATATAGAAACCATTTCAAAAATATAATATTTTGTCATGTCGCGGCAGGTTAGGACAAATTATTAACCAGGCATGAAAACGGGTCAGGGGTGAAAAAGGTGAGAAAGGTATTACCCCTCTCAGGGGGGTTCGGGGGCATGGTCCCCCGTAAGAAAATTTTAAATATTCTATATTTTAAAGCATCAATCTGAAGCATTTTTGAGATCCATTTTTTTTGCCAACCTGGGGAGAGCTGGAGAAACTTAACTTCAGCCATGAGTCAAAAAGATTATGGCCTCCATAGCGTTAGCTAATAATTTTCCACCGGAGCTTTAGCTAGCTGGCTAACGTTGCGTTCTCTCCTGCTGTGTTCAACGATTCAATTCATCAAGCTAAGCCTATGTCAACTGAGCTCCTGGGTAACTTAGATATATAGCCTACCAGAAAAGTATCGAGCCGATACCGATCCAGATACCAACGCAGTTAAAAAATAAAATAAAATCAAGTAGTATTTCTATAACTGTGTGTTGAACTGATTATCACTCTTTTGTGTTTTAAACACAACCTACTTAATACAGACAGCTGCCTTATAAAGGAAAACAACAACAACAACAAAAATATATGATCATAACCTATGACAAAAATGCTATTATAAACTAGATTAGTGGGTAACTCAGTAAAATTTAGTCTAGAAAAACAATAATTGAATAAAATCTGAACATTTAGTGAAAAAATATTTTAGTGGGGCTGTTTGCGTGGTTGCGAAGTGCACCCTCACCCATATTAATAGTTCAATAGTAGTTTTACAAACTTTACATTCTGTCGTCTACTTTTAACACCCAGTCTTTAAACTGTTCATTTTGCAGCCAAAGCTCTTGAAATTGACATTTTCCTGGCATGTTAGTCGAATGCAGTGACCCATACCTGTTAAGTAAGTGATTTCCAATTGAGCGGGAAGGGAATATATATGGCGATCAAAATAGCCTAAGCACAACAATACAGCAAGATGTGTGAAACGGTGCGATAAAAAAATAAAATAAAAAAATTGGCATAGAAAAATTACATTTTGAGAAATGGAAACTAAAATTTAAAAGCAACAAACTAAATTCCCTGATATTCAATGACTTGAACAAAAAATAGATAACATACCCTGACTTTCAATGTCTGGAATAGACCTTTTAAAATTCCATGGCATTCCAGAAATTCCATGACCCGTGGGAACCCTGTGTTACCCATGTAAATACTATGTACTTATTTTAGTAACTACAATTACTGGGTAATAACTAGTACTAACCCTGAACCTACCCCTAAACTTACCCCTGTTACATGTACTTACCTTATATTAGCAGTACTTTCTAAGTACACTGTAAGTACTGTACTGTAAAAGGAAGCGTAACCAAAATTTTATCAGAGAGAAGTCCTTGCAAGTGCGACAATTTATTTCGAATTTAACGTTATGAATAGCCTGGATGCCAGCCCGAACTCCGCCCACAACATTTTTTGGACGGGAAGTTCGGTCTGGACTCGATCCATTGAGGAGTAATTATGATCAGGCAAACAATGTTCACGCCAATCAAATTGCCAGGGCGGGCTTTATACGATGATGGACAGATTGATCTGCAAGTAATCATCACGTTATCAACGTTCCGCTGTCGCGTCTGTTGTAAAATAAATCGACAGCGCATTAATTTTAATAGACAAACAGAGAACTGCAATCAAGGCATTTGTCGATCGGAAATGATATTTTGCCGTCCTTCCCACATGATTCGGGAAAGTGTAACTTATCAGCTGGCTCCGATGGTCACTGAAGAAGATGTGTAATGAAAAGCCTGTGGTCGTTGTGGTTTCTGCTTTGGTCGCACTCATTGAGAAGTAAGTAAAAGAAGCAACACTCATTATTTAACTTCTAAAATAAGTAAGTTCTGTAGTTGAAAACTGCGCTATGCAAAGGAGTTGACTTACTGCATTGCTCTGATTGGTTGTAGGTCTACCGACTATCCAATTGAGTGCAGAGTTTTTGTTTTTTCCTGGTTTGGTTACAACACGCCTCATAATCAAAGCTTAATGGAGCAGTTTCAGACTTATATTCTCAATAGAATATGAGTATGACGAAGCCAGGCTACGTTATAAAGGCACATGATTTAAAAATAAAATATGTGCATGGATAAATGATTATAATAAATATTGCATAAAAAACAAAACAAAAAAATACAGGAATTATCACATTTGAAATCTATGGACACTTAAACATTTATTTGAGTAGCCTGGGTAGTAGCCCAATAGTAGTCTATTGTAGCCTGGGAAAACCCAGACAACTTCCGGCAAATTTAGATTTGCTCTGAAAGTTAGTCTGGCAAAGAGCTCATTCAAGCCCATTTCCAATCCGTCGAAATCGCGACACCAATCAGAAACGTTGGGCGGGCTTTACACGATGATGACAGCGCTGGGATTTTGAAGCAGATTTTGTAGCCTACATTACAAAGATGGACGCCACCGTCGAACATCACTCGCTCGAATCAGCTATTCCGTCTGTTTTAAGCGATTTGAACATTTCCTTTTTGTTAAAAAACCGAGCAAAGAACAACACTCAGAGATGTTTCTCTGCATACGTCATCTCCTTCATCGCTCTGATTGATTTTAAGTCTACCCACGACGTCCATTGGTGACACCTCTCTGGAAATGATTTGTCTATGACGCTTTGCCAGACCATAAATCAGTTACATCTGAGAATGGTCAGGTTTTAACCAGGCTAGTGCTATTGTTACTTGACTACAAGATTTTTAAATTCATAAATCCATTCAACACAGCACAAATGATTCTGTTCTTTTAAGTTAATAAAACATGTAAAGCACGACTGTATTTCAAGTCCCGAACAAATGACTCAAACACACACAGCTAATTGTAAGATGTAAAGTCAATTATTGAATTTATGCCACTTCTAATAAAGACAATATTGAAATTATCTCATCAATTGGGAATGAAAGAACGCTTTTCTAACTCTATTTAATTAATACTTCAATTGAATATTTGACAAATTTATGGAGCCATTAAAAATGTATTAGAAACAGAAAGGTTAAAAAGTTTAATAAATGTTTATTTTTAACTCCGCTCTCAGTTCAAATGACTTCAGCTAGCCTTAATAATGTTAAATAGGCTGAGATGTATCAAAGACACTTCTATATTTTTCCACATTTAACTATTCTCTCCAACCCTGGCAAATACTTAAAGAGTCAGTGCACTTTCAACGGAAAGGACAGGGGTTGGAATTTCTTAGGACAAGCACACAAGAAAAGGCTTTTACTGTAGCCTGCCATATCAGTTTTGATTCTGATTCATACTTAACCTTGACTATTGACAGGAGTTAAATATATACTCCAAAAACATGTTTATACACAAAACCTAGAAAACCTCAATCCGCAGACTGCCATCAAACAAAACAAATGGCCTCCTTGAAAAGACAGCTGGTTACATTACCAACCCTAAAAGACTAAAGGGCACCCTGCTTTGCTTAAGGCTAATGCCGAGAGTTACCAATGTATCCTCCACTTTACCACTACAGAGCATGTTACACAGTGATCTGAGCCCTGCACTGGAAATATATGAGCCGGACAAACCCTCAGGAGACGGACAGGAGCCGAGAACCCCTGTCAGGAGCCTGTTTGATGAATGGCTCCAACATTTCTGTGACAAGCTGGTGAGCTGAAAGCATTGAAGGACTTGGCCTCAGCTTTCAGAGGTAATTACAGCAGATTAAAAGATTCAAATCTGTAAGGTGGTTCCCTAGCGCGCTCAGATAAGATTAGATCTGTCAAGTGTATGAAAAGAGAGAAAGTTTTAAACTTGTGTTCCCCAAATTAGAGACACTGCACCAAGGCAATTAAAAGCAATACTGACTTGATTGCTATCGGTCGGCTCTTTGTTAGGCAGCTAATTAGTCGAGTTAAACAGATTCTCTGGAAACCACTCCATAGGTTGGTTAAGTTGGTCATGTACAGAAACGAACACAAATGAGTTTTTAATCAACGGAACAGGGAATTCCGACCTCTCTAAATGCTCTGTGATTACTCTAATGTGTTTGTATGGCATGCACGCTAACCAAGTATCCGAGTACTTAGAAATGACAGCAATACATTATGTAAAGACAATTTTTCTGATTATTCAAATACAAGTGTTGTCAGTGCCTGTACACAACCATCATTTAATGATAAAAATCCATCCAGTGGTTTTGTTTTAATCTCCTTATTTGTTTTTCTCTGCCTCAAATTGAGCCGTTTCGACCGTGTGATGTCACATAGTCGCACGCCCCTCCCACGGTTGTTGATTGACAGCAGTGTTTCAACACAGACCCGCCCTGAGCCGAGCTGTCATCATAGACTATAGTCCGCCATTGTTGATACACTGGAGCAGAATGGCGTCTAAGCGATTGTTGTTCTGTTCTTGGGTGCAATAACAAACACATAAATCATTCTGATGTTCCTAAATTTGAACCACTGAGGACGCAGTGGCTGAGTTTTGTTTACGAGGGGAATATTCCCCACGATCAACGTCAATGCGTTCATGTTTGCGCGAATCATTTCTCACCAGACTGCTTTATAAACGAGGATCAATATCATACCTGCAAACTCCTCAGCGAAAAAAGGTGACAGTGGGCCGGGGGCATATATAAGCCATTTTTATAAATGTCTTAAGCCTTGTATGTTTTAAATACGTTTTATTAATAAAGGCATAAAACCAGTTTATTTATAGTGCACTGATAGTAGTTTCATATAATTAGTTCATTAATTAAACTAATAAAAAGACAAAAAGATTTTGAGATATGTTTGGTAATTTTACCTGAATTTATTTAAAGTTAATTTGCTATATTTCAGATCAATATATTTGTTTTCCTTCATTTTAATTAACCCTAACTGTATTCTCATCAGAATTATCAATAATTCCATATAAAATAATACTACAGACACTTGAAAATAAACAGATTAGTGCTCTGTTTTGAGGACAAGAAAACCAATGTAACTCTGTAACGGCCACTTAGTGTTCAGTAGTGTTCATGACATGTTGATATGCCTTTAAGATGACTTCTTCTATGGCGTTCGTTATTGTACGCGTGATGTTGTTATGTGAGCGCGCCGCGCGCACGCTCTCAGTGAGAGAATGCTTGCGCAAAGAGGAAGATGACGATCTATCGCGGGTTGTTTTATAATGCGTTTACTCCCACTTTGATTTGTAGCGTTTTACAGAGTGTTTTCTTCAACCTGTTAACAACCGCGCTTTCGACATGTATGTGAACAGTGTGCTTAACTGAAAGAAAGCAACTATAAAAGGACTCGTGGAACTACCTGTTCGTTTGAATATAAAGCTGGTTTTGCTAAGAAGCTGCTCCTGAAAAAATAATCGGTACCAACTATTTATGTTCCCTCTGCACCTAAAGTTTTATTAATCTTTATATTAATCTTTGCAAATCGTGGGAAAAAAAGTTTATGACCATTATTGTAACGTCAATCTGTCAATGAACTAACGTATACATCAGTAAACACAGCGTTCGTATCTCACTACTCTACCCTGCCAGTGCATACAAAGATAGATCAAAGTAACATTACGTTAACCAACCATTCAGAAACGTCCTCAAGCCTTAATTGTCGAACTTCTTTGCGGCCGTCATCTTGTTCTGGTGAACAGTTACTCCAGTTCAAACTGATACGGTTGCACAGATGTGTCCTCAGAGACTCGCGCTGTCATTCTCTGTCCAAAACCTTCAACTGTTGTCAAGGCAACACTCCACGTGTGTTCACGCCCACAGAACAGAGGGGCGGGGTTTATTATTTAAAGGCATATGCACTAAAACGGCGTGCTGAAAACAGAGCTGATTTTGACCAGGTAAAATGGTGTTTTCTTAAAATACTAATGAGAATTTTTAATAAAAGTATATTACAAAGACACTGCACCAAGGCAATTAAAAGCAACACTGACTTGATTGCTATCGGTCGGCTCTTTGTTAGGCTGCTAATTAGTCATGTTAAACAGATATCTCTGGAAACCACTCCATAGGTTGGTTAAGTTGGTCATGTACAGAAACGAACACAAATGAGTTTTTAATCAACGGAACAGGAAATTCTGACCTCTCTAAATGCTCTGTGATTACTCTGATGTGTTTGTATGGCATGCACGCTAACCAAGTATCCGAGTACTTAGAGATGACAGCAATAAATTATGTAAAGACAATTTTTCAGATTATTCAAATCAGGGCTCCAGACTAATTTTTTCACCTCCGTCCTGAAACCGTCCTGAATAACAATTTGAACCGCCCTAAAGTGAATGTCAACCGTCCCAAAATAAAACTGTTGTTTCCGTACTTTGTTATTATCATCTATAGTTAGTTGTTAGTCACATAATAAAAGCAACATTACAGTGTTTATGATATATAGTATTGTATTTATTTAGCTTCATTCAAAGTAGTTATCTGTAAATAGATAAAACACAGATTTAATAAAAATTAATATATTAATGTGTTAATATTAATGATTTTAAAGTTTGAACATGCAATACAGACACAGATTTAACTACTGTGACTTAAATATCTTAAAATTAAATAAAACCACTTTTCCTAGAGTAGAACAGTCTTCATTTCAATGAATGATTTAACTAGCTTTCATTCATCATTCTATATTTTTTCAAGCAACAGACATATTTATTTGTATGAATTAAATGTAACAAATTCTTATTAAAGCTATTAACGAGCATTGAATGCTTTTCTCTTTTTCTTTTGTTGCTTGAATATTAAGGACACGATATTTAAGACATCGGATCATGTCCAATGACATGCGGATACAAATGCACTGATGCACATCCGATACATTCACAACAGTTTAAAAGACATAACCGGCATAGTTTACATGAATACTCTTCAAATACGGACATTTAGACATAATGTTGTGTATATTATTTTGTCCATTCAGACGAAAAAGAGCTCAATTCATTACTCGCGCGCTGTATAGGTGTCTATGGCTGCAAGCTTTGGTCGTGTGTACAGTATGCGCACAGAAAACCACACCGAATATAGCTTTTTTTGCATCGTCACTCACTATCAAACATTTTTGTCTAGTTTTTATTCTTTGAATATCCGTTGTTTAACCAGTGCAACATATTTGCGATGTCATGAAGCCATTTGATAGATGTACCGCGGAACGAGTCTCCGCGAGTAGCCAGCCAGTGATAGTAACTATAGTAACGAAGATGCGCTCCGTAGTAGTCAGCGCTTGGTCGGTTATTTTTGGCATTTGGCATAAGTTAGCCTAATAGGCTAGTAATAAATGAACACACATACAAAAATGTCTTTCGTCCTGTAGGCGTCCTGGAGAATATTTCTGTTCGTCCTAAACACATTTTCTATCGTCCCCAGGACGATAGACGCCGTTAGTCTCGACTCGAGCCCTGATTCAAATACAAATCTTGACTACAATTTGGACAGCAATGGCACACAAATGCTGCACATGATGATTTTCAATTCATTTGCTGAATATTATAATGCCATTTACACCTCATTTGCAGTTTACTATCATCTATTTAAGTGCTATATTCATATTTGCACTTCTGATTAGATGCTACCTGTATAAATAAAGTTATATCTAATATAATACAATCTAGACGGAGTGAAGATAGTCAAATTGAACAAAATGCAGTGGTTTTAGAACTTCAGAAAATGTGCTCACAGAGCAAAATATATACGTCTGCATACATGCATACCTCAGCCAACCAAAGTGCAGACAGAGCTTGATTTTACAGGAATCATCCCGCAAGCACACAATTATCTAAATGCTCATCCCAAAGGACCCTATAATTGGGCAAAGAGAGAAAGGTGATGTCCTACCTGGGGCAACACCAGCACAAGTCACATTTTCATCACTGAAGTCCCCACAGTCATTGTCCCCGTCACAGGCCCAGTGGTCTGGGATACATCTGCCACTGGTGCACTTATACTGGCCATTAGCACAGGAGTGAATGCAGCCTGCTTCATCACTGTTGTCTCCGCAATCATCATCTACAATCACAAATACAGTACAGTCATGCATTAATAACCCAATAACTTGCAACAGAGAACTTTTGACAGTATGGTGTCCACATCTATCATTCAAATGTTTAAAGCTACACTGTGTGATTTTTACCCTCATCGAGTGGTGAAAAGGTATATGACCATCCAGTGAATATTAGTTTCTGTTCCTCTCAATTACGATTTCGTTTTAACTCCTACGGTGGCCAGTGTAGTCCAAGATTAACATGGCTTCCAGTTCGACCTCGTCCATGAGTGTTAACTTAAACGTAAACGCGAAAGGCGAAGCGTGAATTAACGGTTATGTCCCTCTTTGGCTAATGTACTTTCAAGATGGAGGGGCAACATGACGACCGACATTAGAACCCCTTACCCGTATGTATTTTCAATGGCATATTATACACTCACGAGAATACTTTATTACTTGAACGAAGTAAATATACATTAATGAGCACATATATTTTTGAAAGAACTAAGTGTTTTTAGCTAAGAATAAAATAAAAGAGTTACACAGTGTAGCTTTGTAAGGTTTGGAAATATATAGTTTTTTTTATTGTTTATGAAATAAGTCTCTTTTTTTCTCACCAAGGCTGTATTTTTTATTTCTTTTAATAAATAATAATAATAAAAAAAATGCAAAATTAAGAAATATTATTTCATTTTAATATAAATGTATTCCTGTAATTTATTATTTTTCCTCCAGTCTTCAGTGTCACATGCTCCTTCAGAAATAATTTTAATACGCTGTTTTGCTGCTCAAGAAACATTTTTAATATTTATGTAGAAAACTGTTGCACTACTTGATATTTTTTTAGATATGTTTTTTGTGATAACCACATATTTTTACCCTCAGGATCACATAAGCACATTATGTTTCGAAATATACATTTTTAATTTATACATTTTTTTGTAACATTATACATGTCTTCACTGTATCTTTTGATACATTTAAATGATTACATGCTAAATAAAAATAGTAAGACTACTACTACTGCTACTGATTATAATAATAAATAATAATAATAATAATAATAATAGTACACTGTAAAAATTAATAAGACTGAATGTTAAATCTAATCAATAAAATTGAGGCAACAGATTACAATCAATATTATTAATTAAATTTAACAAATTAGAATTGAGAAACAATTAACCAAATGAATTACTTAAAAGTTAACCATTTAAAATGAGTAGAATTTACACATTTTTTAAACAAAAATATCGGAAAAACACATTCGTTTTTAAAATATCAGAAAAACAAATATAGTTCAGTGATTCAGGTCAAATGATTTTGAATTAATGATTGTTAAAACATAACCAACACCATCAAATCACCTTTTCTATTTGTTCATCTGCCGGTTATAATTCACTTATAACAGCCAAACAACATCTAAAGATAATGATTTAAGGGTCAAGAGGCCAACTAAAACACACACTGATCTTCATAATGGTGACTTAAAAATTACAGTTTCTCCTTCAGTGATTCTGCTTGTTAACATCAGGTGTCTTCAATGATGGCAATAAAAAAATAGGTTTTATTTTTTATTCTGATATTTTTGTTTAGAAAAATGTGTAAATTTTGCTAATTTTAAACGGTTTACCTTTAAGTAATTCATTTAGTTACTTATTACTCAATTCTAATTTGTTAAATTTAATTAATAATATTGATTGTAATCTGTTGCCTCAGTTTTATTGAATAGATTTAACATATTCAGTCATATTAATTTTTTCTAGTGCACTTCATCTTTTGAACAGCAATGTATAAGGTTGGGATTTTTTTTTTTTTTAAAAACATGCATTGCCTCACAAATTGTGTTGCTCCATCAAAATACAATAAAAATAAATAGATTTTTAGATCGTCATACACTTTGATACAGAAAATGGGACATTTTCCTTAAGGGGGTCTTCAACCCTGTTGTGCCTCATGGTTTGCTGCACAATACTAAGAACTAAAATGACAAAAACTGAGGACAGCACCATGGGAGCTTTTCAGACAAGAGTCTTCAGGGCATTGTATTACGCCAAGCCTCATTTTGTACAGACAAATCAGCAAGGTATCTGAAGGCCCTGACACTGGATAAGAAGATATCGCCATATGCTGACCTTGGCAGAATGATCATATTTGAGAAACAAAAGAATAAAAGTGAAAGAAAGGCATAAAAAATAACGTATCCCAGACCTTGAGGGCTGGCAATTATTTATAGAGGTCAAAATTTTACTCTCTCCTTGATCTGAAATGGAGATATTTCAGATAAAACAATCTGTGAATATTTAATGGTTATTAATGTGATGCATTACTTGTGCAACAAAAAAGACTGGACAGAAGGATCAATGGACTTAATTGAATTAAAGTGCTGGGCTTTCTTTTATCAGCTCCAAAGAATATAGGCTAATATATCATAGTGTCAAATGGAAAGCAAGTAAAGCAAATGGTTAAGAATTTTCGTACTTCTGGATACACTTACCTGAGTCACAATGCCACTTCATGCTAATGCACCTCCCATTAGCGCAGCTGAACTGGCTGAGAGCTTCGCAGGTTGGGAAAGCTGTGAGCAAAGACAAAGAGCATGAGAAACATTCGTCGCAAAAACCCTGACGCTTGAACCCCATCCAATACATCATTGTCTCTTTGATACACCGGAGAAGAAAACCCATTTTCATTTAGCTTTTAGCTTTGAAAAAATGCAAAAGAAGTTTGTCCTGGCACAGATTGCTCTGTCATGCTAATAGATTCAATTTGGAGGCTCTTTTGTCCTCAGGAAATTTCATAGTTTCTTGCAAGTTTGGGGCGAACTTGAACCTGTAACTATTCTCTTGCAGCGTGTTGCATTTTAGAATTTTTTTTCAGTCATACCACTAGGATTTTGTGCTAGAATTGCGGAAAACACGACACATTATTGCTATTTTCTAGCTAAGGTTAATGAAAAGGAAATCACAAACAAAGGGAAAACGAGACCTCAAAAATGCAATGGAAAACAGTCAGAGGCAATAAGAGCTCACCAGGAAGCAATAACACACCAGCGATGTGATAGCACGGTTTATGCGCTTCACTAGCATTGATTTAAAGATATCAAAAGGTTATTGTTACAACATTATGAGTTGCAGTAGGTTTTGCTATCAACCTGTGAATCACAATCCCTTTGGTGAAAATGGATAAAGATGATTTACTATTGAAAAAAGCAACAAGCTTTTTGATGAATGCAATCTGCATGAGCTTATGAACATAAATATTGGGTCTCGTATTGCGTTATACCTTTCGTGAATACACTAGAGCATGTTAGGAATAGTGACATGACACACAGTGGAGGAACAACATCTGTTTCTCTTTAAAGTGTATCTCAGTTCAGTCAAGAAAACCCCACAGAGTCAAGCAGACCACGGATTGAAGGGACTGAATGAACAAGCTTCTTGTTATAAGATAGATTACAGTTCATACATTTACATATGAAATGCCAGCGCAGTCTCATCCCAAGACATCATTCAACTGACGCTTTTGACCATACGCCAACATTCAAGGTTTTAGGGTACCCTTTAACGTCAGTTAGATGATGCTATCTAATCCTAACCCTACCCCAGACGTAAACCTACCCGCATCAACTAACTGAAGTTAAAGGTAAAGCATCAGTTGGATGACGCCCCAGGATCAACATCTAACTGACGTTAAAGGGTACCCTAAAACGTTGGATATTGACGTATGGTCAAAGCGTCCGTTTTGGGATGAGACTGTGTTAGAAATTCTAAAAGAAAGTATTTTAATCAAGACGATGCATTACCAGATCCCTCGTATAACTGTATATACCATGGTCTGTCTGAATACTTGATTCTGATTGGCTGGAAGGTGTGCATTAAAACAGTTTAATGCTCAGGTAGTTCAAGTTAGTCGTCACCGTTGTAAATATTCATTAGGGCTGTGCTCAGAATATCGATACAACGATACATCAATGAACTCCTGGCAATGCCCGTATCGATACTGTTGTGCTTTTTAATGTAGCCAATTCAGGGCTTGAAATTCGCTGCAGGTATTGCACATATTTTTTATCATTCCCGCAGCTCACCCACTTATAATGTGGGAAATTCCCGCAAACATTGATTCCCTTTAGCATGTAGGCTGTATTAGAAAATGAATCCACACAGATTATAAAATCAAATCAGTAGTTTCAAAACGTTCTGCGAGATGCAATTTCACAAACAGCGTGAGTTCAATGGTGTTGCGTCTTCTCACTTGTCTCTCAACACGGCTGCTCAAGGCAAGCGTCAGCCGGTAAAATTACACGCTCGCGTTTCAGGAGTCGGGACATGATGGAATATTCTAAATCAGGCCAGCATTGCATCGTGACTAAAGTTTACCATTTGCGCATTTTTAAGTCTTACAAGTTAAAACATTCAAACGATTTTAAACTATTCAGTACTTGCGCTCTCTGAGAGTTGGTTTTCTCTGCAAACATATAGACTAGAGTAGCCTAAAGCCGCCTCACATACAGCTCGCGAGATCACTTTAACAGAATAAA
This sequence comes from Hybognathus amarus, assembly GCA_030378365.1. Lineage (NCBI taxonomy): Eukaryota > Metazoa > Chordata > Actinopteri > Cypriniformes > Leuciscidae > Hybognathus > Hybognathus amarus. The sequence continues at coordinate 180,746 of JAQIUQ010004469.1, forward strand.
ACACGCAAAATTATGTCAAAAATTTCGGCCTAAGTATCCTCTAAACACAGTTGGTTATGGTAATAAGCATAAACGTTTTTCACAGAAATGGCAATTTGCGGTTGTATGATGAAGTTACTGCTGTCACTCTCTTCACCCTGAGCATGTCCAACGCGTTCTCATCCTTTAGCGTCATATAGAACGTTATATGACAAAACGGCGTTATACTACGCGCATGGTACCCTTTATCGTTTATATAACACGCGCTGTGATGGTTAGGTTTAGGTGTGGGGTAGGGTAGTCTCATATTACGCTAAAGGATTTATGACGCCTTGAGTTTGCGTGTTATATAAACGATAAAGGGTACCATGTGCGTAGTATAGCGCCGTTTTGTCATAAAGCGCTTTATGTGACGCTAAAGGATGAGAACGGGCTCGCATGTCAAACAATTATTGTTTCTGCATAAAAATCTGAAAATGTAATCATTTAAAATGATTTCAACATAGAAGAAATGACTTTGTTTGGTGCACATTTTAACAATTAAAGGGATAGTTCACTTTGAAATTAATTTTTGATATGTTTTAGCTTACCTCAAGGACATCCAAGATGTAGGTGTCTTTGTTTCCACAGTATTTTTAATTTTGATATTTTTCGTTCAAATCCGTTGTTATCTATCAGTTGGACGTTGGTTCATGGACATGGTTTAGTTGGACATTGGACAACTGATTCAGATCAGTTGGACATGGCTGTGGTTACACAAGGTAAAAACTATATAAATACAGTTCGTTTTCTCACACAAACCGCTCGTTTCATGTCTTAGGCCATCAATGTGTACTTACATTTACGAGTCATTAAATCATGTTTAATTTGGACTTCTCTGTGCATGCTCTTTGAGGTGGACCCCATATACCTGCATTATATGACTGATAGACACCAACGGTTTGACCGAAAAATGTCAAAATTGAAAATACTGTGGAAACAAAGACACCTACATCTTGAATGCCCTTGAGGTAAGTTAAAACAAATCAAAAATTAATTTCAAAGTGAACTATCCATTTAAGACCAAACTGTACTTTAATAAAATTTTTATGATAAAAACTAATTTTTTCAGTTATCACAACTGTTATAACACTGTTACTAAACTCAGCTCAAAATATATTTAAATTCCAAATTGATCCATTTCGTGATATGTATCGTATCGTGGCTTTAATATCGTGATGCATATTGTATCGTGACATTGTTGGTGATACACAACTCTAATATTTATGCGCAACACAGAGATCACACTGCACATACAGAATCATTTAGGAGCACATAAACTTGTTATTAAGGCTACCCCATGACTTTTATTAATACAATCTTTGTGGAATCGCCATACATTATATAACTCAGCAATAAGGAGGTAACTCTGGTCATTTGACTCAAACATGGTGCTGCAAACATCAATGATGTCCCCGTAAAACATGGTATGTGTGTGTGTGAGTGTACCTAGCATTCCCTACCTTATGTGGACCATAATACTGTAGTATAGTAATACAAACACATACTCATCCCAAGACGTCATATAACTGACGTTTTTGACCATACGTCAACATCCAACGTTTTAGGGTACCCTTTAACGTCAGTTAGATGACGATCCTAGGGCGTCATCCAACTGACGCTTTACCTTTAACGTCAGTTAGATGACGCGGGTAGGTTTAGGTCTGGGGTAGGGTTAGGATTAGAGAGCGTCATCTAACCGACGTTAAAGGGTACATGAAAACGTCGGATGTTGACGTATGGTCAAAAACGTCAGTTATATGACATCTTGGGATGAGAACGGGCTGGTAATACCAGTAAATGTGGACCTTATGGGGACATTTTTGGTACCTATGAGGAAAAGTTTTAGAAAGTTTTCTGTGATAGGTAGGTTTTAGAATACGGTTAGTGCAGGGGAGCCGAATGCACAGCTTGTGCAGTATAACCATTACATCATTCAGAAGTCCCCATAAAACATGGACACCAGTATGTGTGTGTGTGAGAGAGATGAAGTGGAGAATCTAAGAACAAAATGCATTAAAATGCATGCTTAGGACACTTTGAAGTTTAAGCGTATTAATGTTGCTTAATTACAAAACATTTAAATTGTCATCAAATTTGATGGCCATAGTAATTGAGTTACAACCTGTGAAAAGTAACACTGAATTAAGCAAGAATTGCTTGAATATGTGTGTAGGTATCATTCACCATTTGTAGATGCAGTTCTGCTCCACTGGGTTACATCTCCAAAACACGAACAGCAGTAAACTGAGCACGTGAGATTTCAAAAATAACAGATCCCAAGGGCTTCCCAGGGAAAATTACTTTTAGGGAATTGTTTTTCCCCCTCACAAATAAAACCTTTGCCGGCACAAATAAGAACTCTTAGAAGTCATTGGAAAGCACATAATTCGATGTGTTGCTAATCTAGGAGAAGACTGTTACAGTTGTCAAGATTACAGTTGAGTCAACAAATAAAAAAACAAACAAAAATAAAACAAGAAGTTTTATTTGAACATGTATTCCTAGAACATGCTGCTGTTAACGTTTGAGAGCAGACAATCCCACTTCTAAATTTCACAACGGAGTGTTCCAGTCCCCTGACTTTGGCAATTACTACTTTCAACATCCTGTTTTCACAATAGATCAGGTTCAACAACAAATAGTGTGACTGCAGGGGTAATAACTTTGCCCAGTGAAATCCTGATTTGAAGGGGGGGGGGGGGGGGTCACTTATAAGAATCTGTGCAGTAGACAGTGACAGTTCAAGTTCATATCTTTTAGATTATAATACAATGCCTTTATTCAAGACAGGACTTCAACAAGTCATTGTTATCTAATAAATAAAACATCAGCAACGATTTCTACGTTAAATCAAAACTACATGCAGTTTTACATTTATAGTATCATTTTCCACATCCGTGATCCTATTTGTTGTTACTACTCTATCCAAAGGCAAAGCTACGGCAGAAGTAAAATTGAGAAAAAAATTTAAAAAATATGACTACATTTTTAAATGTATGATATTTAGATATTATATACATAGAAATACCACAATATATACACACACACACATATATATATATATATATATATATATATATATATATATATATATATATATATATATATATATATATATATATATATATTTTTTTTTTTTTTTTTTTTTTTTTCTTTAATTTTTTTTTATTTATGATATTTTTATTACTTTGATAATAAACCCCACACATTGTTTCTTTTGAATCAGAGCATCATTAGGCTCAACCTGACTGTCACACATGATACATCAGCCCTAATCTCACTGAAAGTGTGTATCAGCAAAAATAGTTTTTTGCGTCAATGATATGCAGTTTTCGTGTGCAAATGATACACACTTTATGGCGTGTAATACGCACACACTCCAACCCCCCCCCCCCCCCCTAAACCTACCAAAGAGGTTTTTAGTGTCTAGCATGTAAAAAAATAAAATGGCTCGAGAAATTATATTTGTGGGATAGATATGCACTTTCCATGAGACTGTTGGACATATCATAGTCAAATACAACATATCAGCTTAACATTTTTTTTTGTAATTTTGACTGGTTAAAAAATAAATAAATAAAATCAGCATTTTGTCCTTGCATAGCTGGAAGCTTGTTTCCGCCACAGCAGAATTAAAAAATAATAAAATAAAAATAAATAAATAAATAAAAATAATTGCGACTTTTTATCTCAGAACTGCATGATACAAAGTCAGAATTGGGTGATATAAAGTCGCAATTCATGAGAAAAAAACAAAAAAACAGAAGTGCGACTTTTTATCTTCACAATTCAGACTTTTTTTTCTCACAATTGCGAGTTTGCACTCGCAATTCTGACTTTATAACACCTAATTACAATTTATGTACGCAATTACGACTTTATATCTCGCAATTCTGCCTTTATATCTCACAATTCTGACTTTATTTCACGCAATTCTGACTTTATAACATGCAATTGCGACATTATATCTCGCAATTCTGACCTTATATCTCGCAATTGCGACTTTATTTCACGTAATTCTGACTTTACATCTTGCAATTCTGACTTTACATCTCGCAATTATGAGAAAAAAAAAATCAGAATTGTGAGATGTAAAACTCGCAATTGTGAGAAAAAGTAGAATGTGAAATAAAAGTTGCAATTACCTTTTTTATTTTTGATTCTATGGCAGAAACAAGCTTCCATACATAGCAATACTGAAGAGACATAGGAGATTCCTTTATGGATCTTGTAAATGTTTCTTTCATCATTAACAACCCAACCCCTCATAAGAAATAAGTAAAAAAAAAAAAATCAATAAAACTCAAAAACGTTAAAATGACATGAGGCACTAAATGATGACAAACTGCTCATATTTAGATGAACTATTCTGTTTTTTTTTTTTTTTTTATGGTAGTGATGGCCAAAACCAAAATGTCACAGCTGCACAGGAATACCAGAATTGTTGTTTCGTATGTATGGCAAAACATATTTTGAAAGCTTTGAATCGCGTTGAGAATGGTAATTAGCACACAGCAAGCTGAGCGTCACTGTGTTTTCGATGTGTTGTGCACAGTGGAGTTGTGGGAGCCAGTGAAGTTCCGCCTTTCGGCCCAGCTTGATTACGAATTACAATGAAGTCAGGCATGCACTCTGAATTACTGCTTACACTGGGAGTGTTTGTGAAAGAGTGTACCGAGGCAGCCGAAGACACAGCAGAGGTAACCAAGACAATGGCACTTTGAGCAATTTGCAGCATTAGGTGACAGAAACTCAGAAAGTTACATTTACTGCATAGCATGAAAGAGTCAGAATTAAATTTTGTTCTCAGAGGAATAAAAATGAAAGAAAGGAGATGTGATATATAATGAAACCATGATACCATGAAAAGATGCATTTACACAGACCTTTTAAATGCACATATAAATGTATAGGGACCCTAGGGAAACAATTAGGGCTGTCAAATGATTAATCGTGATTAATCGCATCCAAAATAAAAGTTTGTGTTTACATAATATATGAGGGTGCACTGTGTATAATTATATATATATATATATATATATATATATATATATATATATATATATATAAATACACACACATGCTTGTATATATTTAAGAAATATTTTCATGTATATACTGTATTTAGATTTATATATAATTTATATTATATATTAAATATTTTATATATAAATACTTTTTTTTTCTTAAATATACATTAATGTTTGTGTGTATATATATATATATATATATATATATATATATACACAAAAATAATTATACACAGTGCACCCACATATATTAGGTTAATGAAAACTTTTATTTTGGATGTGATTAATCGTGATTAATCATTTGACAGCCCTAGAAACAATGCATCACATGCTTGAATGTTGATATGAGACTGACATGTAAAAAGATTTAAAAAAAAAACTAGGGCTGGGCAAGTTAAACGAGTTATTATCGCGTTAACGCATTTATTAATTAATGCCGACAATCTTTGTATCAAGCGTTAACACAGTTTTTTTTTTCTATTATTATTATTTTGACAGTCTGTTGCTCACTGGCTCTGAATACACATAGGCCTACAGAGGTGCACGTCAGGGACGCCGAAAGAATACCGTATCGGTTATCTCGGTAACCGTATCGGTATTTAAGTCGACAAACGTTATAAGAAGTAACGTTGGTCGACTTAAAAAAGAAGAAAACTGGACTCATTTTAACAAGCTAGATAAATGGTAATGCCCTGGCAGAGGCAAATAGTTTTATTTTAGTATTTGATTGATTGATTGATTTAATATTTTCAATAAATATTTTATTGCTACTGTGTAAAGGGAATACTGCTGGACTGGTATAAAGCACCTTATTTGTTTAAAGTTAAACCACATGTAATTGAACTTCTGTGTACATAGCAGTACATTTGAATCAAAAGTGCACAATACACTACTTTAGAATTTATGATTTAATTTTGTGCGTAACAATTAGGGTTGCAAAGGGTGGAAAATTTCCAGTAAATTTCCGGAAAGTTTCCTGTAAATTTCCATGGGAAGTTAAGCTGGGAATTTTGGAAATATTCAATATTAGAACATCGGATGGTGCACATGGCCTTTTTCTGTAAAATAAGCTTGTAAGAATACTAATGCAATGCAAGAGCTTGTAAGAAATAAGAATACTAATGCAATGGCATGAACAGATACATAAATAGTAAGACTAGCTAAACAACTGGAATGATCTTGAAAACATATTGCAGGAGGCAGAGAAAAACAGACACATGAGGTAGCTAGCATCTGCCTTATGTGGTAAATAAAGTTATGCTAGGTTATTTAGCATCTAACTTATCAGCATTGCTACTAGATGAATTAGGGCTGCACGATATTGGTAAAAAATGGCATTGCGATATTTTATTTTTCCACGATATATATTGCGATATAAAAACAATTTCTCCAGATGACTTGAATAGCTCTATTTGGAAAGAAGTGAATCATTCTAGAATGACTGGGGTGGTTTTGTCATTAAGTAAATCTGCATAGAAACTAATATTAATAGAATGTTAACTAATGTAGTTAACAAGACTTTAATAAATGGAACCTTATTGTAGAGTGTTTCCGTTTTATGTCTCTTGAGTTCAGTGTTGGATAGATCAGTTGTTTTAACCATTCATTAAAGTGAATTGGTTCAAAGGAGTCATTAGTTCGCGAATCGGACGTCTCATTAATGGATTGATTTGTTTTATTATTGAAAGTGTGGTTTATGTCATTTGAATGTGTGGAGCGCTTTTCAGCTTTTCAGGGATGATAAGGTGATGTTATTTTAGCACACTTCACAACCAGTGGTAGTTTAGAAAGAAAGAAAGAAAAAACCTCTCAGTTAAACGAGCGCCGAAGTCACTCGTCGTCATCCTACTTCACTCATCGGATTGTGATTGAGGAATGGCATGGATATTCAAGTGTATTTGAATTGCATCTGTTTGTTTTAGTCAAGATTATGCTAAAAAATATACTTTCCTCAACTATATTTAAGTTCCCTATGAAGAGCCAACCCTCAACTTTGAAAATTCCCATTTTATTCCCATTTATTCCCATAAATTCCTGTTAATTCCCTTAAATTCCCATTAATTCCCATGGAAAGTTTCCATCTTTGAAAATTCCCAAAATTTTGCAACCCTAGTAAAAATGCAAATAATCGCGATTAATCACAATGAAAATCATGCCATATCTTAAGCAAAAAATGACACCAGCACCTTAAAAAGTACAGAAGAAATTCCCTAAAGCAAACTTATAGAAGTATGATTAAGTTGCATTTATTTAAAGTATAAGGTGGTACATATATACTCTGTGCCTCCTTCCATAAGAGGGACTGATGATAATGAAATGTTTCTTGACTGAGATTGCTTGTGTAATAAAAGACTCCTCAAAGGGCTAGCTGTCTAACCCAGCATTTCCAGAATTTACGTTCAGTTCTGAATAGTCATTTCACTGCGGGAGTTTACAGTGATAACTTTCCTGGGTCATTGCCTCTCAAAGCCCCGTGCTCATTTTCTCCCGTCTGCTTTCAGAGTCTGGGATGTGGTTATGGCTGAGCTTTTAACATCAGAGAATTTCTGATTTGTATTATGGCCACATGTTTAAAAGCTCCTGCATCTAAGTTTAATTCCCATTTCCTTTCTGCTTCTAAAAGCAGACCCGAGGGGTTGGAAGAATGTCCATAGTTAACATTGCACTCATCCCTTAACATTAACATGTAGCTGTTGGTGGAGGAATAATATAGAGCGAGATGTAAAAATATACCTTTAGAGGCAGGGCTCTCTCTCAGGCAAGTGTTACCAGTGATTTAGAGTCAAACTGACTATGTACATGCACATAACCTATCCACAACAAAAACTGCACTGCTATTTAATTGTTACTGGTTTGTTTTCAGTTTTTTGGTTGCAGAGATGTATTTAATGGAGTCAGATTTGACAAAAGCAGTGGCACTACTGTATAGAAAAGATGTATAGATAAGAAAAGAAAGGGCAGGTTGATGATGACAGTACTGACAGATTCACCAGTTATACCACAGTGAAATTTGCCAAGCCAATCAGTTAGTAGGACAGTGACTCACCACAGGACGTGGCACTCGATCTGACATGTCTCCGCAATCATCATCTTGATCACAGCGCCATGCTTCTGGTACACAGCGCACCATTACCACAGGTGAACTGACCAGCCCGACATGGCTGGGCTAAAGACAAAACCATAAAGGGAACAAGATAATCTGATTAGAGTTTTTAACAGTGGCCACCTAAGATGCAAATCACAAAGAATATAATGATTTTATTACAGTTGCACTAAATGATTTCATTAAATATTATTTTTGCTATTTTAAGCAAATATGTTTAGAAAATATGACGATACTATCGCGTGACGATACTCATAGTGAGTGGCAAAAAGACTGAGCGGCTATATTTGTTTTTAGCATGAATGCCGCGGAAAACAAACACAACACATATAAAGTGGGAAAGAGCTTTGCGATTGACTGTACAACTAGATTTGACAAAAAAATCAGAGGTATATTTTTACACATGCTATAGAAAGAGGAGCAAATGGATCACTGCGATTCACAGAAACAACTGGACTCCAGTCAGCGAAAGGTGGATTTGCAGTTATCATTTTGTGTCAATATGCTGAATTTAGGTGTAAACCATACCCATATATTTTGTATTGTTATATACAGGGGCGGAGTGGGACCAAAAAAATCTACCAGGAAATTTCATAGACCACCGGCCCTCGTCGCGGCACGATTTTAATAGCCGATAGCATTTACAGTTTTACTGATTTAAAAGGAACTTTGTTGTACTATGCTGGAGTAAAGTTCATAAATGGTCGTTCTTTCCCATAGGAATGTCTAAAACTTATGTTGGGTGGACTTTGTGCCTCTAGGGGAGGTTGGGGGCATGCTCCCCGCAAGAAAATTTTGGACATTTTAAGGTTAAATGCATCAATCTCGTGCTCTCTAAAAGATAAAAAAATAAGGGCTTCAACCCACGAACTGCTCGTTGAACAAAGAAAAAGCATTAATTTGTACCAGGACAATAAAGAGGGCTCAAACATCTTTTTAGTTATGAGAGTCTCAGTCTGCATTACATTATCAATGGTGTTTTAGGATGCCAAACAATTATTATAATAATGTAATAATGATTTATAATTATTCCTATGACGTACTGTAAAATCCATTTAGCCTATAAATGTACTATGTAAATGAAATGAGTATTTCAAAAGTATATTTTAACCTACATTACACTATAATATAGGAAAATTAAAATACTTTTGTCCTAATTTCTTCACTTGCAAGAAATAAACCCTTGAGCTTTTATTTATAGGAGAAAACACCAGATGACCATAATCGCGTGAGCAAAGTAATTCACGCAGCACAAACAGGATGCTATTCTAATGTCAGTTATTATAATGGCACAACGCCATATCATGGTTTCAATTTTAGTTCGTTGGCAAAATATAACGCTAGAGACCTTAATGTTAGGTTTTACATTTTACATCTTTACATAGCTGTATGATGTTGAACGCAAGCTTGAATCCGCCTTTAAAATGTATTTATATTCAAACTCGCGTGTCAGCGCATCAAAAGCTGCTTTCAAGCACTTCACGTCCTACGACCTACGCCACTGAAGCTGTTTCATGACGGGCGTCTTTTTGCTGTAAAGACAGGCACTTAGTGCAAATGTATGCTCCGTTATAGAAAATGTAAAAAAAATAAAAAAAATGTTTTCTTCCCCTAGCTTGGGCCCCAAGTGAACATGCCGAACTTCCAATAAATACATTTTATAAGACCTGCCCTCGCGGCCTGGAAACACTACCGTCCCACTGGGAAAACTCCCCGACTCTCCCGATTGCCACTCCGCCACTGGTTATAATATATTAACAACTAATCAATTAAAAATGTATCATTGCATATTCTGCATTATTGGATGTTTTTTTTTAATAAACACTGTTTTAGGACTGGACGATATGATGATATACATAGGCTATATAACACTGAAATAAGTGATCACCCGCATTTAGACCTGCCTATATTGTATTTACTGTATATAAAGCGTTCATAGGCAAATTTGCTTTATGTTTAGGTCTATATTGCTTTTATTTCCCCAGATGTTCGAAATCAGGCAAACATAAATGTCAGGCAACACGATTCCTGGCTGCATGTCAATATTCATGGATCACTGGATCTTCAGTAAGTTGTAAGGAACACTATATTGAGTCCAACATTTACTTTAAATTGATAATATTGTTAATTTTAGTCGCATTTTCCCAGTTTCCTCTATTAAATCCAGTCACGCAGCAGATCTTTTGCCACTCAGTCAGGCTGAGTGGGGTTGTTCCGGCGGGAAAGTGACGTGATGTGCATTCCAGCAATACAATTCTTGGAAAAAGTGTCAAACAAACAAATGCAAAACCATTATTAGATCTTGCACCCGTTCTTGATTTCTAATGAGTTTGAACACACACATATGAGGAAACCAATTTAAGTGTAAGGATGATTTCTTTAAGCTGGTTTAGTCTGATGTGTGACTCTAGGAATTAAGTCCCACCAAAAGGCAATCATTTAATTCAGAGCTTACTGATCAAAATTTAATCAATACTCCAGAGACTGTTTTACAGCCAATTCTAGCAATTCTCTGCTTCAGATCATCTTGAATCATGAAATATTAAATCGCTTTAACATCTGCTGTCAGTTTCAGGTCCTCACTGATTCCGGATAATCACTTCGCTTTGCTCCAACAACTTTTGCCAAGTCAACAAAGGCCTGAGCCGTCACCGGCTTTATCAGAGGAGTGTCAGACTGTTGACAGCATTTATCACATCGGTTCTTCCTTTCCATTGATCTTTACAACACTTTAAGTAGTGAAAGAGTGTTAACTCCTGGAAACAAGCCAGGTGTTACTCTAGTTAGAAAAAAAGAGTTTGGGGAAAAGAAAGTTTACCTCGTTGCACAAACATGTTTATCGATTATCAAGCTCCCATTAGAAAGTCAATGCTCCTAGCCATATATAGTAACTAAAAAGGTAGCTAGAAATGAGAATCAGCAATGAAATAAACAAGCAAACATTTCAAGAAATGCTAAATCACCATTGCAGAGACCGATGTTGTCACAAAAACAGAAATATCCTACTGAAAACTGTGATTTAACTGTAACCTGAAATAGTATGTACAGTATGATCTTAAGAATACTATTTCCATTGCTATTTTAATGTTGAAAGCCTCTTAAAACATGAAAATATGCATGTCTCCACTTCAAAGTAAAGTATGTTGGTAACACTTTAGTTTAGGGTCCAATTCTCACTATTTACTAGTTGCTTATCAGGATGCATATTACAAGGATATTAGCTGTTTATTACTTATAAAGCACATATTACTGCCTTATTTCTGACCATGACCATACACATGCCTTAATTTTACACAATACCTTACTAACTATTACTAAGCAGTAATTATGAGTTTATTGAGGCAAATGTCATAGTTAATAGTGAGAATTGGACCCTAATCTAAAGTGTGGCCAACATTTATATCAGAAATTTGTATTTGGGTCACCCAGTTGTGCCACTTATCATATGATGTTAATTGATAAATATAAAAAAATCTATAATAAAAGTGATGTTAAAGATAAAGTTTGTTTTTAGATTCTACAGGTATTTAGAGGTGACCCTGAAATGAGAAAGATTATTAAAATAATTCATAGAGCATAGTACACTTAAAGGGACACTATGCAGTTCTTTTAGCTTAACTGAACAGCTTCGGAGTTATTGAAATGGTTATATGACTTCTTTCGGGTTGAATGGTGGCCATCTCAAGTGACCAAAGTGATCATTGCCGTTGCTTTCAGTGGTGCGGATACAGTGTTCTGTTGTGGCTTGTGCACAGTCTTCTCTCTCGGACGCACGGAGATTCGTTGCGGTGAGACTCCATTTGTTATGGTGAAATCACAAAATATAATGCACACAAACGTGTCCCTGCTTGATATACAACCACTGAAACAATCAGTTTTGATAAGGGGAAAATCTACTTCTTGGTGCGTATTAAAACCCAGGACCTGACACGCTCGGCAAAAGTTCTGACACTGGAACATTAAAGTCAGCCCGGTCTCATCCCCATGGCATCATATAGGTGACGCTTTTGACATTGCGTCTACATCCGGTGCACATGGCACCCTTTAGCGTCAATATGAAACACAGATATATATTGGCCAGATGGTGCCTCCTAGTGGTCTAACCCTAACACTACCCCAGACCTAAACCTACCCATAACCGAAGCGTGTTATATTGACGCTAAAAGGTGCCATGTGCGTCGGATTTCGACTGCAATGTCAAAAGCGTCACCCATAGACCCTTTTACAGCCCACATGATCAAATAGTTGCACGATCAAATAGATCAAATTGTTGTTTCACACTGACTCTAACGTGTTAGCAATTCTAAAGTTTATTAAAACGGTTTCCCAGCTTCAAAATGTCTGGTTGTTGCATTTACGGTTTCACTAATCAATATTCCACCAAGGGGCTTAAGTTTTATAGGATTCTGACAGAATCACGGCTGTTTCAGAAGAAGCCGGCGGTGCCTGTGGCTGCAGGCGATTAAACGTGTTTATTGGAGCGAGGACATAATAAAAATCCGCTCGCGTAGCTTGATCCGAGTCTTGACACGCTGCTGATTCTCGCCATACTTCTGTTACCAATACGCGCGTGCTAGGGGTTGAAAGACTTCAGATTTTTGAAGTCGACTGTTATGACATCAAAGTCGAGTTCGACGTCGACTAGTCACTGACGTATATATTGCTAAAAACATAAGAAATCTTACTTCTTTGCAACATGCCACAATTTGCAATTAATTAACAGAAAATTATACAGATGCTGACAGCTCATAATGGGTCCGTTTACATCTGGACACTTCATGCATTTTTACTGATCTGATTTATCAAAACGATTCCATTTACACCTCACATAAATATGTTTACGCAAAATGGATACAAATCCGATCTTCAAACAACGTGCTATATGTAGAGTATAGTCTTTTCACTACTCGGATAATCAGATCACAGAAACACACTGAAAGTGGCCAGATAGCTGAACAGCCCGCTGTTCAGCTTACATCATCATTTAATATGAAAAGAAAAATGAATTGCGGGAATTAGAGTGCATTGATATGTTTAAATAAATATATGAAAAAAAAATATGTTTGATAATTCTAAAAAGAGAAACTCTCATTTCCCGTAAAACAGTGAGCGTGCGTCATGCTTTTACTTTAGTTTTCAGCAATATAGTGCTAAGTTAGTAAAGTATTTCCATACACTTTATTTATGTAGCCTACCATGCTGCTTTCTTGCTGCAATGAACCTTTGTGCTCTTCATCTGTTGTCGTCTGCAGACGCGGACATATAATATAAAAATTAGCGCAATCATAAAGTGTCACATGATCAACGCGACTAGTCGACGTCAAGCTTAAAGCGTCACGGCATTGCACTAAGGTCGACTAGTCGACTAATCGAGTTCAACCCCTGAGCGCGTCATACGGTTGCCACGTCATCATTGTCTTACAAACGGTAAAAGGCTCTATACTGACGTCCTTGTTAAAGTACATAAATATAATAGTCGGATCTATGTGTTAATTTACATGAAAACTCTTAAATTCGATTTTCACGCGCAATTCCCATTGTCCCCAACTTAAAAACTTTTTTACAAACTCTAAACTCGTGTTTACAATTTGCATTTTCCAGCCACTTTGGCTTAAATTTCACACTTCCCATTTTTCCAAGGTTCAGACCCCGTCCCAACCGCTGTACAAAATGCCCAAATCACAGCAATTTTGCTCTGGCCGGAAGCAATTACCATACTGGTTCTGATTGTTCATCACACTAACGTACATATTTTGCGACAACAAATAAAAACGATTAATTATGAAGGCTTTATTCAAATAGAATTGATATACAATTCTCTTCAAAACTATCAAAATTTTTAATGCCTGTATGCAATCTAAATGTAATGCTTTTTAATGCCATTTAAGGCCTTAATTTTTGCAAAATCCATTTAAGGACTCTTAATGCTTTTGAATGCCTTGCGGAAACCCTGCAGATGTTGGTGGGTGAATCTGTTGTGTATGAGGAGTAAAGACTGTACCTGAGCATGTTTTATTAGACTCATCGTCATTATCTCCACAGTCATTTGAGCTTCCATCACAAAGCCACCTCTTAGGTATGCAGCGGTTATTGGGACATTTGAACTGGTCAATCGGGCAACTGTGGTTAGCTGGAAGAAACAATGGAAACAAAAATAAATCACCTGTCAAAAGGGAAATGAATTGCTCAAAAAAGTGCATATTTTTTATTTAAGAACATCAACAATTTGCAAGCTTGACATATATATATATATATATATTTGTGTGTGCGTATGTGTGTGTGTGTGTGTGTGTGTGGGGGGGTGTTGACATGTTTTGTTACATTGCTGACAGCCCACTCTACAAAATAAGAGAGTTCATATGCATAATACTCTTCTTTTGTTTTGACACAGCACTTTTCATTTTGCTATTCATCTATTCTCCTGAGCTAGCTTCACATTTATCTCAAAAATATGCATTTGCCCTCAGGCGTTTGAGTTTATTTAAAGTACTGCCAGTGTTTTCCTCGACTGTTTGCTCTATTTAATAATAGAACCTACCATTACTCACAACCCTGGATACTCAACGCGTACCCACCAGACAATGAGTAACAGATGAAATGGAAAACCGGATTCAGAGTGGATCAGGCAAATAACGTTTCAGGCGTCATTAAACTTATAGGACATCCCAGCAGAGCAGAAAATTGATTTTGCAATTCTGATAATTCTGGCAGAACATCACGTTAAAGTATTTCCATAGTGAAAAATGACTCAGTCCCCAACGTTTTAACAGGGTGCTATATCTTATCGATTAGCTCATGAGCAGATTGTGCAGTGGGATGCAGTGAGTGGGAGAAAGGTTTGATATGGCGCTGATATTGCATTCCTTTTTTTTCTATGTCAATTAGCAACTTGTTAATTTTCAACAAATGATATGTAAACAGCCAGCCTGCACATTTACTGTATGCAGATGCATGTTATCCAATGCATTT
>JAQIUQ010004471.1:0-47631 GCA_030378365.1 Hybognathus amarus
ATCCTGGAAAGTAGTCTGATCGACGATATTGAATCTGTATCTCATTCAGTTTTCAAATAAAGTTACTTAAACTGATCCAAGTCTTTTGCTTCCCTTACCGTGATCACCTTTGATTCTTCTGGCAACCCATTTGTCCAAACAAAAATACCGACCATTCTGGTCCATGTCGCCTGTATCTTCTTTTGTTTCCACAAACTCCTCGCTTGTCTTGCAATATCTGCGTTCTTTCTAGTGAGATGTTCATTGATGTACACTCCGCTTCCCCTTAGCTTGCGTGCTTGTCGCAGTAATTCATCCTTGCGCTTTCGATTCGCAAAGCGAATTACTATCGCCGGAATGGCAGGCTTTAGGTTTTGTTTACTGGGAAGCAGGTGACAAGCCGATATATCCTTCGTGTCAATGATGATGTCCTTTTTTGCAAAAAAGATTCCACTTGTTGCTCCAGTGTTTGCAGCTCCTCCACCGGTGCGTTTTCCCCCTCCATAGCGCGTCCAGTGCCAGCTGCAGCTACTCGGGCATAACTTCGGTGCTTTGTTTCCAATCCATTTAATGATTACTTCGTCTCCCCGCGTATACTGTTCTAGGTCATCAATTCTTCTCTCTAGCCCATTTATGACCGCATCCTTCTCCGAAAGAAGTACTTTTAGATTTTTCACTTCATCCAACAGCGTCACTATCTTAGCTTGCTGCTGCGTCAGGGTGAAGATGTCTTTAGACAGAGTTTCAGCGATCTCTTAATTTCTTCCAACTCGTGGTTTACTTCCACTTGTGGATCTGTTCTCTTAGGTGGCATGTTTGATCCAGTTGAAAATCAATAAATAACAATTTTAAATCAATTTACTTCATCAGTTTGCTTCTCCAGGTTCACCAGCGTGCAGCGGAACCATGTCATGATCACGTCCTTTGAATCCAAATTGAACAATTTAAAGACAAAATATCTACTGGTCCTGATTATGTGTGTTCAGTTGGTCATTGTTGCTGCTTTAAAATGCAGGTCATTCACTGTGAAATAAATAAATATGTAAAATAAAAAAAAATAAAAAAGTCCATGCTGGCTATATTGCAGACAAATGTATGGCAAACACTGAATTATTTGCATAACTGTAATAAAGGCTGAATAAAAATTATAAAAATACTCCAGTTGGATCTCTGAGGATTTGTCACACATGCGATAGAAAGATCAGTGAAGGTAAAATGCCAGCTGAAAGTGTAGCAAATAATCTTGGCCTGGATCAAATTCCTGTTGAATTGAGTCGTTTAAACTCTTGAAACACACCTAATAGCAAAGCATATTCCATTCATGAAGAATGGAATGTCAGGACATGTGTGTCGAAAAAGAGCACAATATTGAGAATGAAGATGAAGAGATCACTGATGAAACACTTCATGATCGACAGCAACATGGTTTATTCATGGATTCATGTTTACAGCCAGTGGATATTGCACAAGAGGTTTTAGTTAGATCAACATTTTGATGGAGTTATATCACTTGCACCAGCAGAGGGCAATAATCCAGTGAGAATGTTAATGGATAAAACTAACAAAGCCAAAATGTTTCCTTTCGAAGGGAACTGCGAACCGCGTCAAGCGCTATGGGAAACGCCTCAGCGTGACTGATGACTGAAACACTGTTGAATCACGACAATACTATTGGCCGGCGTCAGCCATGACGTCATGCTCTAGTGCGACAAGGCTAGAAGTATAAGAGGAGCGCCAAGAGAACAAAGTATAAGAGGAGCGCCTGAGAACATGTCATCCTCTTTCGCCTTCAGGGACTGTCTCTCTGACACTGGATGAAATTAGGATGAAACTATGGCAAACAAGGAAAGTGTGCCGACCCGTGTGAGAGGTTTCTCACACCTGATGGCACTCGCTACCTTTGTGGCTTTGTCTAGGTGAAGACCATGCGCTCTCTGTTCGAGGGGATAGAATGCACCGATCGAGAGCGTTTTTCTCAATGATAGCGCTCTGTTCTTGTCTGTCTTTTTTCTCGAGGGAGCATTGAAAGTTATCTTTCTTTCCGGTTCGGGTCCCGCTCGTGCCAAGGCCGAGGAGACTAAGATTGCGGGGATCTCAGAGGGAGCTCGTTGACGAGTTTAAGAGAGCAGTGAATCTCTCAGAATTGTCGATGGGTGGCGCTCTGACGCATCCTCTCGTCCAGCAGTCAGTGCTCTACTGAATGCGCCAGCCAGGCTTGAAAGAAAAAAAAAAAAAAGAAATAATGCCATGGCAGCGCATCAGGGGAATCATTCAAGAAAAAAAAATTAAATCTTGATGAGCGCTTTCTCTCTGGTCACACCATACCAGACACCATTAACAGTAGTTCGCACTACGTGCCTCCTTTAGTTAAAATGAACATAGACAGGCTGTAATGAATGGCTTCAGGAGGCGCATGCGCGTGTAATACTGTATTTATGTTTGTAGCTCCGGAGAATTTCTTCATTAATCCTTGTTTTTTTTATAAACTAGCACTTTCTATTTTTATATCATGTGAACTTATCCTCGATACTATTCCTTATAAAAAACAATTGAATTGCTTTTATATCGCTACTTAGATCCAATTTTCCGAATCTAGGCTACTAGCCTTTAGCCCGCTAGCATTCCACGCGTGGCCCTTCGCCTATCGGCCGTCTCATTTTACACCCGTTTCACTGAAAGGATACGGGCTGTATCCGGCGTTCCAGTCCAAAATTAGTAGTGATATTTGTAGTATCACTACTAATTTACTGTTCATCTTTTATAATGGCGAACTTATCAGATGCGTGTCTAACTTTACCTCTGAGTGCAGGTGAGGACACATTCGAGCTGTTCTCGGTGAATCAGGAGCTGGAGCACGTCGAGAGACAGATCCGAGGTCTGCTGGCGAAGCAAGCCGAGACTGTTGGATCGGACGTTCAACGCTTGAAGCATCACGCGCCGATGCTCACAAATCAGAGGTTAGTAACGTTAACTCTTTGTCTCCGAATTCGTCGACTCTGCTCGACACTCGCTTGTCTCTCTGCCCAGGAGGACGCGATTCGTGCTCGGGCTTCTTTCACTCCGGCACCGACACAACACCATGGAGCATGGATCACGCAGCGGAAGACACGGAGCCAGGACCACAGCTACCTCTCCGCCCCTCCCGACCTTCGAGATCTCCACTCGGAACCGCTTCTCCCCTCTTTGCGAGCCGGAACGCGACGGCGCCGTGATCACTCGGCACATCCAGTGGTCCGTCATGTCAGCGCTCCCTCGGGTAAAGGTAATGTGCGCACTCACTGCTTTCCTGGTGCTCGTGTTCTTGATGTCGCTGCTCAGGTTCCCGAGATCCTGAACGGTGACGAGCGCGTCGGAGCTGTTGTGCTGCACGCGGGAGCGAACGACATCCGGCTGCAGCAGACCGAGGTGCTGAAGGACTGCATGAGCCTGATCGAGACGGTACGCACCACAGCGCCGAAAGCAATGATCATTGTGTCCGGACCGCTTCCCACGTACAGACAAGGACAGGAAAGGTTCAGTAGACTATTTGCACTTAATGAATGGTTAATGTTAATGTGTAATGAACAGAAACTGCTCTTTGTAAATAATTGGCATCTGTTTTGGGAGCGACCGAGGCTGTATCTGGGCAGACAGACTTCACCCAGCAGAATCGGAGCGGCTGTTCTGTCGGACAACATCTCCGAGACGCTACGCACCAGATGACTAGTAAGTCAAAGTCCAAATCACAGCCTCTGTTGTCCAAACTTAACTAATATGCCTAGTGTAGAACATTATATAGAAACTGTGTCCATTCCTCGTTTAGTGAAGCCAAACAATAAATCTAGTGTAGGATCAAGCAAAAATCTTATTGTAATTAAACCAGAAAATCTAAATATCAGTGAACAAAAACAATTTCTAAAGCTAGGTCTTCTAAACATTAGATCGCTCACACCTAAGGCGGTTACTGTAAATGAAATGGTCACAGATAATGATTTCGATGTTCTGTGCCTTACTGAAACCTGGCTTAAACCAAATGAGTATTCGGTCTAAATGAGTCTACTCCGCCAGGATACTGTTATAAACACGAGCCTCGTCTGATCGATCGTGGCGGCGGTGTTGCAACAATCTATAAAGATATTTTTAATGTTACTCAGAAAACAGGTCACAGGTTTAATTCATTTGAAGTACTTGTGCTAAATGTTACGACTCTTAGATGTAAGAAAGAAATCCATATTATCTCTAGCCTTGGCTACCATATATAGACCTCCAGGGCCATATGCTGAAAGTATATGTAAGAGTTTGCAGACTTTCTCTCAGATCTATTGGTGAACGTCGATAAAGCAATAATTGTTGGAGATTAACATACACGTAGACAATAAAAATTATGCATTAGGGGCTGCGTTTACAGATTTATTAGACTCCTTTGGGGTCGAGCAAAATGTCAGTGGTCCCACTCATCGTCTAAACCATACACTAGATTTAATTATATCATATGGAACCAATCCAACCGATATAGATATTATACCGCAGAGTGATGATGTCACTGATCATCACATGGTAACTTGCATAATACGTACTGCTGAAATATGTCAGGTTGCGCCACGTTATAGACCAGGCAGAACAATCCTTCCAACCACTACAGATAGATTCTCAAATAGCTTACCTGATCTATCTAAGCTACTAAGTGAACCCAAACAAACAGATGAATTAGAGGAAATGACTAGCAGTTTGAGCACCATTTTCACTAGTACATTAGATATTGTTGCACCAATTAGATTAAAAAAGGTTGGAGAGAAAACTAAAGCACCCTGGTACAACAGTGATACGCATGCTATCAAGAGAGAAACTCGTATCTTAGAGCGTAAATGGAAACAAACTAATTTAGGTCTTTAGAATCGCGTGGAAAGACAGTATGTCACGTTATAAAAAGGCTCTAAAAACAGCCAGGGCTGAGCATCTCCGCAAACTAATAGAAAATAACCAAAATAATGCAAGGTTTTTATTTAACACCGTGGCTAGACTAACAAATAAACATCACCAGAGCAAAATATACCGTTACAGTTTAGTAGTAATGATTTTATGAATTACTTAAATGAGAAAATTGAAAGCATCCGAAACACTATTATAAATGTACAATCCTCTATGGTCTCTTATGATTCAACCTCAATTATGGCCCCTCTAGAACAACTACAGCGCTTTACAACGATAGGACAGGAAGAGCTAAATAAACGTATCATTGCATCTAAACCAACAACATGTTCATTAGATCCAATACCCACTAAACTACTGAAAGAACTGTCTTACCTGTCAGTGGAAGAGCCTCTCCTCAATATTATTAACTCGTCTTTATCTTTAGGTCATGTTCAAAAAATATTCAAGCTGGCAGTAATAAAACCTCTCATTGAGAAACCGCAATTAGATCCAAATAACTTAGCAAATTACAGACCCATTTCAAATCTTCCATTTATGTCCAAAATTCTAGAAAAAGTTGTCCACTCAATTGTGCTATTTTTTGCAAGAAAATGAATGATTCAGACCGCATCATAGTACAGAAACTGCGCTAGTTAAAATTACAAATGACTTACTTTTAGCTTCTGACCAAGGCTGTATCTCAATACTAGTCCTACTTGATCTTAGCGCTGCGTTCAACACTATAGATCATAAAATACTCTTGGATCGACTACAAAACTACACTGGTGTTCCGGGACAGGCATTAAGCTGGTTTAGATCGTACTTATCAGACCGTTATCATTTTGTCTGTTTAAACGGGGAAAAAAATCGAAGATAACGTCAGTAGACTATGGAGTACCGCAAGGATCGGTTTTAGGCCCTCTGCTATTCTCAATATATATGCTGCCACTTGGTAATATTATAAGAAAACATGGAATTAATTTCCACTGTTACGCTGACGACACTCAATTATATATTTCATCACGACCAGACGAAAACACTACCTCGTCTAAATTGGCAGAGTGTCTCAAAGATATAAAATGCTGGATGACGCGTAATTTCCTGCTATTAAATTCAGATAAGACGGAAGTATTACTTATTGGTCCTAAAAACTACTCACAAAACCTCTTACAATACAACTTTAATATAGATGGATGTCCTGATGACCTGGGTGTTATACTAGACCGCAACTTGTCTTTCGAAAATCATATTTCATGTTACAAGAACAGCCTTTTTCCACCTTAGAAACATTGCTAAGCTACGTAACATGCTATCTGTTTCTGATGCAGAAAAATTAGTTCATGCATTCATGACCTCGAGACTGGATTACTGTAATGCTTTATTAGCTGGTTGTCCTGCATCCTCAATAAACAAGCTCTAGCTAGTCCAAGACCGTCTGAACGGTCCATTCGGCCATTGGAGAGTCCCTTTCGGACGGTGGTCCACGGACGAGCGCGCCGGCCCCCGAAATTTTGGGGGGCCGGCCGACGGCGCCCAAGGTCCTCGCCCGGCGCGTGGGGGCGCGCGGGCGGTCCGGGCCGGACCCCGAGCCCCCGGGGGGCCGACGGGAGCCGCGGCAAAGTTTCGGGGCCACCGACGCAGTTCCGCAACGTTCCCTCGGTGGAGCCACCCTCCGGGAGAGCCCGCGAACCCACTAAACGTCCGACCGGCCATCGCTCCCACAGGGGGTCCGGCGACCCGCCCCCGGCCCCCGGCCACGCCCCCGTCCCGCTAACCCACTATTCGTCCAATATCCCACTAAGTCGGCCAAACGTCTCGGCAGACGCCCCCGCCCGCCCCCGGCCACGCCCCCGTCCCACGGACCCACTATTCGTCCAATAACCCACTAAGTCGGCCAAACCCCTCGGGAACGCCCCCGCCCACCCCCGGGCCACGCCCCCGTCCCACGGACCCACTATTTGTCCAATAGCCCACTATATTTACCAAACGTCCCGGGACCGCCCCCGGGACCGCCCCCGGGCCACGCCCCCGTCCCACGGACCCACTATTTGTCCAATAACCCGCTATATTTTTTAAAAGTTTTCCCGCAGTTCGTTCGACGTGCTGCAGTCGGACACGATCCCGCCGCCGATCTGTTGAATGTGGATTCGGGTAGTATTTTCGATAGACGTTTTAAGTGAAGGTCCTGTCCCGATGAAAGCCGTTTATCTGCACTCAGCTGGGGCCCCTGAGTCCGTAGCACCAAGCGCCATCCCATGATTCCACTGTCCAATAACCCACTATGTGTCCAATAACCAACTATTGTCAAATGTACTGACCCCAGCCTCCATGCAATAAGCTGCAAATGGACGCAATCCCACTGGCAATCAATCCCACTGTCCAATAACCCACTATGTGTCCAATAACCAACTATTGTCAAATGTGCTAACCCCAGCCTCCATGCAATAAGCTGCAAATGGACGCAATCCCACTGGCAATCAATCCCGCTGTCCAATAACCCACTATGTGTCCAATAACCAACTATTGTCAAATGTGCTAACCCCAGCCTCCATGCAATAAGCTGCAAATGGACGCAATCCCACTGGCAATCAATCCCATTGTCCAATAACCCACTATGTGTCCAATAACCAACTATTGTCAAATGTGCTAACCCCAGCCTCCATGCAATAAGCTGCAAAGGGACGCAATCCCACTGGCAATCAATCCCACTGTCCAATAACCCACTATGTGTCCAATAACCAACTATTGTCAAATGTGCTAACCCCAGCCTCCATGCAATAAGCTGCAAATGGACACAATCCCACTGGCAATCAATCCCACTGTCCAATAACCCACTATGTGTCCAATAACCAACTATTGTCAAATGTACTAACCCCAGCCTCCATGCAATAAGCTGCAAATGGACACAATCCCACTGGCAATCAATCCCACTGTCCAATAACCCACTATGTGTCCAATAACCAACCATTGTCAAATGTACTAACCCCAGCCTCCATGCAATAAGCTGCAAATGGACACAATCCCACTGGCAATCAACCCCACTGTCCAATAACCCACTATGTGTCCAATAACCAACTATTGTCAAATGTGCTAACCCCAGCCTCCATGCAATAAGCTGCAAATGGACGCAATCCCACTGGCAATCAATCACACTGTCCAATAACCCACTATGTGTCCAATAACCAACTATTGTCAAATGTGCTAACCCCAGCCTCCATGCAATAAGCTGCAAATGGACGCAATCCCACTGGCAATCAACCCCACTGTCCAAAAACCCACTATGTGTCCAATAACCAACTATTGTCAAATGTACTAACCCCAGCCTCCATGCAATAAGCTGCAAATGGACACAATCCCACTGGCAATCAATCCCACTGTCCAATAACCCACTATGTGTCCAATAACCAACTATTGTCAAATGTACTAACCCCAGCCTCCATGCAATAAGCTGCAAATGGACACAATCCCACTGGCAATCAACCCCACTGTCCAATAACCCACTATGTGTCCAATAACCAACTATTGTCAAATGTACTAACCCCAGCCTCCATGCAATAAGCTGTAAATGGACACAATCCCACTGGCAATCAACCCCACTGTCCAATAACCCACTATGTGTCCAATAACCAACTATTGTCAAATGTACTAACCCCAGCCTCCATGCAATAAGCTGCAATTGGACAGAATCTGATTCAAACAGAATCTGTTTGAATTTGAAATAGATAAATAGATAGACATTTTAATAAAGTTCCCTGTCATGATGAAAACCACTTATCTGCACTCAGCTGGGGCCCCTGAGTCCGTAGAACCAAGCGCCATCCCATAATTCCACTGTCCATGAACCCACTATGTGTCCAATAACCCACTATTTTCAAATGTACTAACCAGAGCCTTCATGCAAAAAGCTGCAAATGGACACAATCCCGCCTGTAATCTATTCAATGGGTTTTTAGGTAGTATATTTCAAAAATAGTGGGTTATTGGACACATAGTGGGTTCATGGACAGTGGAGTTAAGGGGTGGCACTTGGTTCTGTGGATTCAGGGGCCCTAGTTGAGTGCAGAAACATGGTTTTTATCCAAATATTATGAAAGCTAAGCTTAAAAAACACTGTCCAAATACCCACTATTTGTCCAATAACCCATTATTTTTGAAATGTACTGACCAAAACTCCATGCAATAAGCTGCAAACGGACACAATCCCGCCTGCCATCGATTCAATGGGAAATTTAGCATGGTATTTTTTTGTCTTTTTTTCACTTTTTTTTCTTGATAAAAACTACATTACTGTAATCAGGGGGCCCCCCTGAGTCTGCGGAACCAAGCGTCGCCCCAAAATTCCACCGTCCACGAACCCACTATTTTTATAATGGCATAAATGCTACGTGGGATGTCCATATCTCAGCTCTGGAAGGGTCTAGAGCCTCCATTTTGGCCCTCAGGTGTTTGTCCCATGACCCTCTATCAGAATCCTGAATTTTCGAAAGATTGGAGAAACTCAAACTTTTGACCCGAAAAAACGACAGTGGTACCCCTGTCGTAATTTTTGGTCCGAAAAAACAAGTTTCTCCGATCTTCTCGAAATTCAGGATTCTGAAAGAGGGCCTTGGGACTAACACCTGAGGGCAAAATGGAGGCTCTAGACCCTTCAGGGGCTGAGATATGGACATCCCACGTAGCATTTGTCCCATTATAAAAATAGTGGGTTCGTGGACGGTGGAATTTTGGGCGCCGTTTGGTTCCGCTGTCTGGGGCCCCCCTGATTACAGTATATAGTTTTTATCAAGAAAAAAAAAGTGAAAAAAAGACAAAAAAATACCATGTAAAAAATCCCATTGAATCAATGGCAGGCGGGATTGTGTCCGTTTGCAGCTTATTGCATGGAGTTTTGGTCAGTACATTTAAAAAATAATGGGTTATTGGACAAATAGTGGGTTTTTGGACACATGTTTTTAAGCTTAGCTTTCCAAATATTTTGATGAAAACTATGTTACTGGACTTAGGGAGGGCCTCTGAGTCCGTAGCACCAAGCGCCATCCCTTAATTTCACTGTCCAAAAACACACTATGTGTCCAATAACCCACTATTTTCTAATGTACTAACCCCAGACTTCATGCAATAAGCTGCAAATGGACACAATCCCACTGGCAATCAATCCCACTGTCCAAAAACCCACTATGTGTCCAATAACCAACTATTGTCAAATGTACTAACCCCAGCCTCCATGCAATAAGCTGCAATTGGACAGAATCCCACCTGCAATCTGTTTGAATTTTAAATAGATGAATAGATAGACATTTTAATAAAGTTCCCTGTCATGATGAAAACCACTTATCTGCACTCAGCTGGGGCCCCTGAGTCCGTAGAACCAAGCGCCATCCCATAATTCCACTGTCCATGAACCCACTATGTGTCCAATAACCCACTATTTTCAAATGTACTAACCAGAGCCTTCATGCAAAAAGCTGCAAATGGACACAATCCCACTGGCAATCAATGCCACTGTCCAATAACCCACTATTTGTCCAATAACCCACTATTTTCAAATGTACTAACCAGAGCCTTCATGCAATAAGCTGCAAATGGACACAATCCCACTGGCAATCAATCCCACTGTCCAATAACCCACTATGTGTCCAAAAACCAACTACTGTCAAATGTACTAACCTTAGACTTCATGCAATAAGCTGCAATTGGACAGAATCCCACCTGCAATCTGTTCAAATTTTAAATAGATAGACATTTTAATAAAGTTCCCTGTCATGATGAAAACCACTTATCTGCACTCAGCTGGGGCCCCTGAGTCCGAAGCACCAAGCACCATCCCTTAAGTCCACTGTCCAATAACCCACTATGTGTCCAATAACCAACTATTGTCAAATGTACTAACCAGAGCCTTCATGCAATAAGCTGCAAATGGACACAATCCCACTGGCAATCAACCCCACTGTCCAAAAACCCACTATGTGTCCAATAACCAACTATTGTCAAATGTACTAACCCCAACCTCCATGCAATAAGCTGCAAATGGACACAATCCCACTGGCAATCAACCCCACTGTCCAATAACCCACTATGGGTCCAATAACCAACTATTGTCAAATGTACTAACCCCAGCCTCCATGCAATAAGCTGCAAATGGACACAATCCCACTGGCAATCAACCCCACCGTCCAAAAACCCACTATGTGTCCAATAACCAACTAGTGTCAAATGTACTAACCCCAGCCTCAATGCAATAAGCTGCAAATGGACACAATCCCACTGGCAATCAACCCCACTGTCCAATAACCCACTATGTGTCCAATAACCAACTATTGTCAAATGTACTAACCCCAGCCTCCATGCAATAAGCTGCAATTGGACAGAATCCCACCTGCAATCTGTTTGAATTTTAAATAGATAAATAGATAGACATTTTAATAAAGTTCCCTGTCATGATGAAAACCACTTATCTGCACTCAGCTGGGGCCCCTGAGTCCGTAGAACCAAGCGCCATCCCATAATTCCACTGTCCATGAACCCACTATGTGTCCAATAACCCACTATTTTCAAATGTTCTAACCAGAGCCTTCATGCAAAAAGCTGCAAATGGACACAATCCCGCCTGTAATCTATTCAATGGTTTTTTAGGTAGTATATTTCAAAAATAGTGGGTTATTGGACACATAGTGGGTTCATGGACAGTGGAGTTAAGGGTTGGCACTTGGTTCTGTGGATTCAGGGGCCCCAGTTGAGTGCAGAAACATGGTTTTTATCCAAATATTATGAAAGCTAAGCTTAAAAAACACTGTCCAAATACCCACTATTTGTCCAATAACCCATTATTTTTGAAATGTACTGACCAAAACTCCATGCAATAAGCTGCAAACGGACACAATCCCGCCTGCCATCGATTCAATGGGAATTTTAGCATGGTATTTTTTTGTCTTTTTTTTTCGCTTTTTTTTGATAAAAACTACATTACTGTAATCAGGGGGCCCCCCTGAGTCTGCGCAACCAAGCGTCGCCCCAAAATTCCACCGTCCACGAACCCACTATTTTTATAATGGCATAAATGCTATGTGGGATGTCCATATCTCAGCTCTGGAAGGGTCTAGAGCCTCCATTTTGGCCCTCAGGTGTTTGTCCCATGACCCTCTATCAGAATCCTGAATTTCGAGAAAATTGGAGAAACTCAAACTTTTGACCCAAAAAACGACAGTGGTACCCCTGTCGTAATTTTTGGTCCGAAAAAACAAGTTTCTCCGATCTTCTCGAAATTCAGGATTCTGAAGAGGGCCTTGGGAGCTAACACCTGAGGGCAAAATGGAGGCTCTAGACCCTTCAGGGCTGAGATATGGACATCCCATGAGCATTTATACCATTATAAAAATAGTGGGTTCATGGACGGTGGAATTTTGGGGCGACGCTTGGTTCCGAAGCAAGTCCACCAATTAGCATCCCAAAAAACAATTGAAACTCTTAAAACATTTGTTAGAACAAGAACCCAAACAAACAAGTAAAACTTTTAAAACATTTATTGAAAACACAAAAACTGATTACAAAACAAGTGAACTGATTAGAAATGAACAGATTAAGAACTGAAAATAAACACACAAACTGATTAGAAAACAACTGAACTGATTGAAATTGAACAGATTATTAAATGATTATAAATGAACACACAAACTGATTAGAAAATAAACGGATTAAAAGAACTGATTTAAAAAAAACAAACAAATTCAAATTGAACAACCTTATTTAAAAAGATAACTTCTTCGGCTTCCGCATCCTCTTTGCCCTAAGAAGAAGCTTCTGGGCAACTTTGTTAGGAGACTTAAGTGGTGACAGGCGGACAACAGGACGCCGTCGCCGACTTGCCGGGCTGGACATGCCCTGCAAAGATCGAGAGGGAAAGAAGAATGAGCAAACACTCCAAACACTCGTCAGACAAACGTTTAAACAGACCCGCCAAAAGTCAGACTTACCGAAGTGGACGGTTTCTCCTGGTCCTGGCCCTGGCCCTTGCCCTTGCCCTGGCCCTGGCCCTTGCCCTGGCCCTGGCCCTTGCCCTGGTCCTGGTCCTGGTCCTGCTCCTGGTCCTGCTCCTGTTCCTGGTCCGGCTCCTGGTCAGGCTCCTGGTCCTGGTCTGGGGGGCTGGCGGAGGGGCTCGTCTCTTCTGTGGCTTCCTGGACCCCTTGCGACGGAGGAGGAGGAGGAGGTGGTGGTGGTGTTGGGGCTGTCTGGGGTCGCCGGGGGGCATCCTCACCCTCCACGGCAGCCTGGAAAAGCGTCCCAACAATGTCGGGCCTGTTTGGCGTCCAAATTCAGGGCATAGAATTTGTCAGCCGTGGAGGTGTCGTGGCACATGAACCGTGCCACTTTGTGCCGGTCCCCGGGGCTGATGGTGTTCTTGGCCTGTTCAGAGAGAAAAGCACAGTTGGAAACAAACACCCTTACGTCACGAGTTCACAAGGCAGAAAAACACGGGCTGGAAAACTCACGTGGGTTGCGATGGAGGTCCTGACATCTGTGAATGTCGGAGTACCTGGCAGTTTAAGCCCAGCCCATGCCTCCTGAAAATATTGGTTAAGGTTTTTGCAGGGGCTGGGCTTGCATGTGAAAAAAAAGTAGTGGGCGTCGCTCCCGCCCACTAGATCCTCCCTCATGGCCAGGAACTCCGACATCCACTTGTATTCGGTCTCGGTCAGGGCCAGCTGAGCGGCACCGAAGGCTTGGTTTGTCTTGTGGGTGGAAATCTGTGGAAACAGCAACAAACGAGCGGCGTAAGAGAAGGACAGAGACACATAAAGAAAGAGAGAGAGAGAGAGAGAGAGAGAGAGAGAGAGAGAGAGCATTTAACATTCAACTCACATTAATGACATAACACCCGTCCATGGTGGCCTCGCGCGCTGCCTCCACCTCCCCAATAGTCATATTCTGAAACACCCCACCGCGATGCCCGTAGATGCAGGCAAGGTAGGCGGTGAGGTGCCCATAAAATGACCATTGGTCCTTCCTATCCAGCGTCAACTTCAGACGGGCTGTGAAAAAACAATGACAAAAAGTGTTAAACAGTGCTACGCAAAGGTTTAAGAGGTAAGAGGAGGCAAAAACTTACCAAGGATTTCAGGAATGGCAGCCTTGGCGGAGGCAACGCACTGGCGGAGAGTGGCCTTGGGGATCAAGTGGCCCTCCTTGGCCTGTTTGACCTCCACCTGGTGGACCACCACTCTCCGCCGAACCGAGCGAATCAGACTTTTTATCTCCCGGTTCAGGCCAACCATGACGGTGCGGGAGAGGCGGCAGTTGGGCGGCGGGGTCTCCGAGATGTACCCCAAGAATTGCGACACATTCTTGAGGTACATCTGTATTGTCGGCTCAGCGATCTTGGCCTGGTTGAGGGACTGGTGCCAAGACCGCATCCTCGCCGTCTGGTTCAAGAAACCGAAGCTGGCCAGGTCGGTGTGCCCGCCGCCATGTACGCAATAAAATTGCGTATGCGGTAAAGCTTGGACCCCACATTGTTCACAAGCCTGGGAGTGGGGTTGGCACCCTCTTGATGGCCACGGAACTCGTCCAGCAGGACATCTGCAAAAAGAGAGAAAACACACAACAACATACAGGGTCAGAACAAAAACACGGGGTCAGAAAACACTGTACGCAGAGGGAGAAGCCACAAAGTAATAGTAATAATACATTTAAAACTAAAAAAAAACATTTAAAAGTTGCTTTCTCAAAGCGCTTTACAGACAAACATAACAACAGAAAAGCTGCACACTTTAAATGAAAAATTAAGCAAGTAAAATAAATAATCAGGTAAAAGCAATCCTAAAAAGCATTTAAAAGTTGCTATCTCAAAGCGCTTTACAGACCAACATAACAACAGAAAAAGTAACACACTTTTAAACGAAAAATTAAGCAAGTAAAATAGATTATCAGGTAAAAGCAATCCTAAAATAAAATAGAATAAAGAGTACTCACTCAGAGCTGGCACGTGGTCAGGGAAGGGATGTTTCTGCGGCTGCGGAGATGGCTGGAAAGGGGAAGAGACTGGGGGACCCCGTCGCCCGGCTCCTCCGAAGGCATGGCGCAGGCCTCTTCTTCTTCCTCCTCGTCCCCGCCGCCATCTCCCTTCCCTGGGGACCGGAGTGCAGACAGGAGCCTCCCCGTCACCCTCGCTACCTGGGAAGAGGGGCTTGGCCTCGACCTCCTCCTCAGTCGCTTGTAGCGGCGGGTGACCTCCTGTAGTGCCTTGCTGAGGGTTTCCACCTGCAGGTGCTTGTCCGCCAACTGGTCCCTGAGGCACAGGCAAGCGGGGTTGGTGCATGATGGAGCAGGGGCCTCCTCCTCCTCCTCCTCCTCCTCAACAGGCCCATGGATGTCCTCCTGGTTCGAGAGTCGTGACCAGCGGCACTTCGGGGTTGCTCGCCCTCAGCTTGGCCAGGTCCTCCAGGATCCTCCCCCTCTTATGGTAGCCAAAGTCTTCCTCCGAGTCGAGGCCGTAAGCTCGCTGTGGCATTTCAGGTGGCGGTCCATCCGGGCGGTGGTCTTGCCGCAGGCAGGCACCGGGCAAGTGCCCCTCCGGACGTCCACCCTCCCTGAAGAAAGGGCCAGCAGCAGTTTCCTCTCCTCCTTGTTCTTCACAAGGTGGGTGTTGGTCAGGTGCTGGCTCAGCTGGTGGTAGGGACGGAAGCAGATCGGGCAGTCTTCGATGGTCATGTTGAGTTCTTGCTGTAAAGACTGAGCCGTGCAGGGCTCTTTTATACTGTTTTTGAGGTCACGTTCAACTGAGAGGACTGTCCAAAGTGGACGGGGGGGGGGGTTGCAGGCCACTTTCAACTGAGAGGACTATCCAAAGTGGACGGGGGCCGGGGGGGGGGGTTCCAGGCCACTTTCAACTGGGAGGACTGTCGAAAGTAGACTGACTGGGGGTTGGACAGTCCTCTCATTTGAAAGTGGACTGGGGGGGGTTCCAGGCCACTTTCAACTGCGAGGGCTGTCCAACGTGGACTGGACTGGAACTCCCCCCCCCAGTCCACTTTCAACTGAGAGGACGGTCCAAAGTGGACGGGGGGGGGTTCCATCATTTATGGCTGTAATGTACATCAATGTGTGGATTTTAATTAACCCTTTAGGCGCCAGAGGTTTTTTCCAAAAACTTTAGATTTTGACATCTTAATTTCAAAAGACAATATCTTAAAAGTGAAACAAGATAGATACTTTTTGTAAATTAGAGAAATATTAAGCATGACCCAAAGTTTATGTAGGGATTAAATTTCCCCATCTAATTTGCATATTATGACGTCATATAGTGGCAGAAATCTTGGATTATAGAATTTTCATGAAAAGTCACATGTTTAAATGATAAAATGCAGCACTTCTTCCCCCAAAATGTCCATCACCTTCTGTATGCTATATGGCACAATACTGAATGCTCAGGTATATAGTAAATAATAACCAAACTGTGCAAATCATTACTAATAAATGGTAGAACAAACCATATGCATGTAGTGTTTGGCCTTTTGCTGTGGAGATTTTCCTTTTCCTACGTGCAGTAGGCACTCTGATTCCATGTATGGGGCTTATATTATTTATATGACACACAAACACAAGTAGACAAGAGCTGTTTAGTTCAAGAGATGACTCGTTAGGGCAAAGCGCAGCTCATAAGTGATGATAGGAGCAGCGCGATCACGGCCAGATCTACCTCGCGCGCGCGCACGTCAAGTATGCATACTATTGCGACTCCCACCCTGCCTTCTGTACTATGAATACTTCGACCTCGTCTAACATACCCAGTGATAATAAACAAAGTCTCCACCACAATACTATCGCCGCGATCGCGGAGAGACTGATGAAATGGCTCACTCTCACACTATCTCCGCTTTTGATCACACTGATTCAGTGTGCTGTAACTTGAACATTTTGTATAGAAACATGACGTTTTTTTGAGTCAGGGATGAAGTATGACATGTCTGCCATCCAGTGGAGGGGATGTCGAACGAAATTTGACACCCAATTTGACAAAATCGGCCGTTTTATTCAGTGACGCATCTTGTCGAGTAAACTCGAACCGTGGCGCCTAGAGGGTTAAGAAATAATTCAAGAAATTTAATTAAGAACACACATAGCGGGTTCGTGTCACGGTTCATAAATTCATTGATTCCTTCTTGTCTCGTGTTTCTGTTGTTATCTGTGTGTGTGTGGGTGTGAGTGGGCGTTGCCACTCCATTCCGCTGATCAGCTCTGCTGATCAGCGCGCCCAGCTGACAATCATCCTCTCACCAGCTGCAGCTCATTCTATCCCCTACATATACTCACAGTTTTCTCCTCTCATTGTCAGATCGTTGTATGAAGTCCTCACCTGGATTATCACCGCCGTGGATCACCGCACTTCACTCGGACCTTCACTTCACTGCACTTCTGATCATCACCGGATCCCTGGCCATCCAGTCCCTGCGTTACCAGTCTTGTGTGTTTTGTGTCATTCTGACCGTGGACAGAGTTAATAAAGCTTTCACCCGCATCTTTGCTTCCGTGGTTCTTGCCGTTACAGTTCGTGGACAGTGGAATTATGGGGTGGCACTTGGTGCTATGGATTCAGGGGCCCCAGCTGAGTGCAGAAACATGGTTTTCATCCCAATATTTGGAAAGCTAAGCTTAAATAAAAGCTTAAATAACCCATTATTTTTGAAATGTACTGACCAAAACAACATGCAATAAGCTGCAAACGGACACAATCCCGCCTGCCATCGATTCAATGGGAATTTTAGCATGGTATTTTTTTGTCTTTTTTTTCACTTTTTTTATTGATAAAAACTGCATTACTGTAATCAGGGGGCCCCCCTGAGTCTGCGGAACCAAGCGTCGCCCCAAAATTCCACCGTCCACGAACCCACTATTTTTTTAATGGCATAAATGCTACGTGGGATGTCTATATCTCAGCCCCTGAAGGGTCTAGAGCCTCCATTTTGGCCCTCAGGTGTTTGTCCCATGACCCTCTATCAGAATCCTGAATTTCGTGAAGATTCGGAGATTTGGACAGTGTTTTTTAAGCTTAGCTTTCCAAATATTTAGATGAAAACTATATTACTGCACTCAGGGGGTGCCCCTGAGTCCGTACAACCAAGCGCCACCCCAAAATTCCACTGTCCACAAACTCACTATGTGTCCAATAACCCATTATTTTTAAATGTAGGCCTACTAACTCCACCCTTTGCTGCAAATGTACATCAATGTGTCGATTTTAATTGAAATACAATGATAAAGACTAGTGTGATGTTCAATTGATTGTGCTTAGTGCAGTAAAGGTGAAAACTACAGTCACCATGCACATGGTCGAGGGAAAAAGGTCATTTTCTCAGGAGCCGTTTTCTCCAGCTTCCCCAAACTCTAATAGATTATAGTAGAGGAAAAGACCTTTCCAAAGAGCCCACCCACGACTCTCCAATTCGCCCGGGTTCCCGAGATACGGGCGACTTTGTCCCGACGCACGGGCGCTGCCATTTTGGAATTCGGCGGCCATTTTAAAACGCGCCCGGCTCATATCTCCGCGAAACCTTGACCAAATTTAATAAAACTTATACCATTCTTTTCAGCCATACCATTCTTAGACGCTTCCAAAGAGCCCACCCACGGCTGGATCCGTTGAGTTTTCGAAATAAAAATTAACGTTTTAAGCTCTAGCTCTGGCCCCTGGGGGCCCACGGGGCCGTGGGTGGTCTCCCCTGAAATGTCTTATCCCGTTCTAAATGTGATCCAAATTTGGTGTCCCTAGCAGCAAGTATGGCTTCGTAAATTAGTTTTAGGCTGACGTTGCTGCTCCTTTGTCCTTTTCATCAGAAATGTGTTTGATAGCCAATCAATTAAAGTTCCTGTCATGGTGACAACCATGTATCTGCACTCATCTGGGAACCCACTGTTCCCAGATGTCCACGAACCCACTGTCCACGAACCCACTGTTTTTATAATGGCATAAATGCTACGTGGGATGTCTATATCTCAGCTCTGGAAGGGTCTAGAGCCTCCATTTTGGCCCTCAAGTGTTTGTCCCATGACCCTCTATCAGAATCCTGAATTTCAGAGATCGGAGAAACTCAAACTTTTGAACCGAAAAAAACGACAGTGGTACCCCTGACGTTATTTTTGGTCCGAAAAAACAAGTTTCTCCGATCTTCTTGAAATTCAGGATTCTGATAGAGGGCCTTGGGACTAAAGGGCAAAAATGGAGGCTCTAGACCCTTCCAGAGCTGAGATATGGACATCCCACATAGCATTTATGCCATTATAAAATTGGGGGTTCGTGGACGGTGAAATTTCGGGGACGGCGCTTGGTGCCACAGACTCAGGGGGCCCCTCTGAGTGCAGTAAAATAGTTTTTTATCATGAAAAAAAAGTTTAATTAAAATTTCCGTAAACACTGTGGGTTATTGGACTAATAGGGTGTTCACGGACAGTGGAATCATGGGATGGCGCTCGGTGCTATGGACACCGCGTGGCCTGCCGAGTGCAGTGAAATAGTTTTCATCATGACAGGATCTTTAATTGCAAAATGTCTATAAAAAAAACAGTCTGAATCCCCGAACAGGATGAGAAAAGCAATTTTTTTACTGACAGGGGTCAGAAAGGTCAAAGTAACAAACACGGAAGGTCGCAGGACCCCCAAAATCGGCAAGTCCCGTCCTCTAGTGACCTTGAGTGATGCCCCCGAATTTGAGGGCCCTAGCTGCTTCCTAAGTATTTTTCTTGCCCCGTTGTTGTTGAGCCTATTCATTGTGGATGGGGACCAGACTTTTATCTATTTTTTTATTTTTTTATTTTTTAATCAAACCACCTCTACTGACACAGACAAATATAGACATATAGATTTAGTGGTTTTCAGTGTTAAAATAATTATTGTAAGCTATTGCTGTGCATATTTGTCAGGACTGAAAATTGTTTACCAGTTGCCATGACGAGTAACGAGGGCTCCGATTGGTTCAGGGGTGTGGCAAAAGTCCACCATTTCACTGAAATGATCACATTTGATGAATTCCAACCGCATGGTGAGTCTCTTTTACTTGCTCTCTGATATTTTAGCTTATGCACTCCTGGATTGTTTTAAATTGTACTTTACAGTGCTTTGTTGTACCATACATGAAGTGTTAAGTGCTTTGTGACACGTGTATTACTGTTTAGTTTATATTTTACCCCTAAATTGATCAGTCCAGGGAAGTTATTTAATGCAAAGTTACCCCAGGGGCTGTCATTGTTATTGATTGAATTGTCTTTAATGATTTGAGATTATTAAAGTGTGTGGGTTTTTTTTTATCATTTAAAGATGCAGAAAAGTCTCAGAGAAAGTAAGTTGACATTTTGGCCGTGGCTAAATGTTAGAAATTGTTTGTTACACATCAGTTTTGTGCCATAAGCTGCGTGAATGTTTGCGTGTGTGTGCGTGCGTGTGCGTGTGTGTGTGTGTGTGTGTGTGAGTGCGTGTGTGCGGGTTTGTTTATGTGACTTATGAGGACACAAGTTTGCATAATGATGTGTATTACACTAGTATTACAACTTATTGGTGGTTTATGAGGACATTTTAAAAGTCCTCATAAATCAAATGGCAAATGGTTTTATTAAAAATGTAAAAATGCAGCATGTCTTCTGTGATGGTTAGGTTTAGGGATTGCGTTAGTGTAGGGGGATAGAATATATAGTTTGCACAGGATAAAAACTATTACGCCTATGGAGAGTCCTCATAATGCTGTTGCACCAACATGTGTGTGTGTGTGTGTGTGTGTGTGTGTGCTCTTGTTTTAATGACAAATGAGGACATTTTTATGATAACACACCTACAATATGAGGACACTCGGAAAAATGAGGACATTTTGGAGGTCCTCATTTTTCCGAGCTCACTAGACAGTAGTAGATGCTCCCAGAATGCCTCTAAACCAAAAATCTCCAAAGTCCTGAAACATCACAATTTTATGACATGAAGTGTTTAAGTGTGTTTATGTTTTTTGCTCATTTGCGCATACGCCAACTAGTGGTCAGATTTGGAACTTTAACACACTTTTAACACACATTGACGGCACACTCAACGGGTCCTCATATTGTACGTTTTCATAACAACGATTTATGATTGTTGTTCTTTATTTATGACTTGTTAGTTTGAAAGATATGTGATATCTATCATGTGAAGCATTCTTATCATATGCTGTTGTGATGATTGTTGTATGATTTGAGTCATTGGTTTCAATAATAAAAAAAAAAAAAAAAAACGTTTTCATAAACAAACTATTGAAGCTAGTTTAGAATTAGCCTACTGTAATTCACATATTCCACGTAACCAGAATAAAATTATAACATTACCAATTTACTACTACTAATTAAGTATCATGTTTACTTTGAAGTAAAGTAAGTTCCTCAATTAATTTAAATTAATCAGCTGAATAAGATAATGTTAGCTTATATGTTAGCTTACTAAAAGGACACCATTATGAATAGGTGGGCCTGGGAATATCTGGACTCTTCTATTTAAAAGCTTACATAAACACACATGTATTTTAAAAATTATAAATAAAAAGAACTTGCAGATTGGTAGTGAATTTAAATATGCCTAGTTTTAGTCATGACAGAATATCAGAGATACCAACCACCATACGCACAACCGGCACATCCGGGAACTTAACTGTCAATTTAGTCCCCGCCCCTTTTGGGGGAAACAAACTAGAATCCCCATAGACTTCAATACAAAATTACGGCAAAAACCAACGTCTGTGCACAGCCGAAAGGCGTAAATAACTTAAGAAATCACTTATATACACCATGTCAAGTAATAATATGTCCACCCTGCCTGCCATAGAGCGTGAAAGATACATTTTTTAAGCCGTTATCAACTAGCACAGGCTACCTGCCATCATCATCATAAGTTCATAATATATACATTAAGGTTTTTTACTTTAAAAAACGAAATAAAATCATTTACTGGCTTACTTGGTGACTTGATGAGGTACAAATAAATGTCCGGGTAAGACACCTCTGGCCACTGGGTGGGGTTGTTACCCCAATTTGACGCTGGGAGAATAAAGGGACATATGTTTTTAAATTGGCCAAATAAAGTTTGTGTATGTATCTATCAGGCTCTTTGGCAGGCAGGGTGGACATATTATTACTTGACATGTTTTATATAAGTGATTTCTTAAGTTATTTACGCCTGTCGGCTGTGTACGGACGTTGGTTTTTGCCGTTATTTTGTATTGAAGTCTATGGGAGTCTAGTTTGTTTTCCCCCAAAAGTGGGCGTGAACCTATTCAGAGACGTTCTATGACGCAGCGCCGGTTGTGCGTATGTCAGATAATTACTCCACACCTAAAATAAGAAATAGGCTACTACAATAAAAATAGATTTAACACTGTAAAACCCTGGTTGTAAGAGCCACATCCAAACTGAACATCCATATTAATTAAAATAAATGTAATTAATATAAAGAACTTACGTTCAGAAACAGCATAAAGACGCCACGGTGGGCCAGCATAAAAACACGGCCTGGAGCTGCCATATAAGGTGGAGTCTCTTCTGGACTTTGAGTTGTAAACCTTGATTATGTCATAATCCGAACTATTATTAATGTCTAATATATAATTGGGAGTCTAAATGGCCAAATGACCAGCTACATAACAGCAGTGCCACTTTCCTTCCATCGTTCGGTTGTCTCTTTGGACAAGTGAAGTGCAGCGAGCATGCTATGTGCCGGGCCGGCTTTTCCCGCATACCCAGAACCACCGACCGTCTCTGCTGCTGCGATCTCCTCAGGCATGGCCTGGTAAGTGATAATTAATTTAATTAACGTTACTTTTCTTAATTTTCAACCACAACGACAGTTATTCTTTGAGTATATGTTAAATTTGACCGTTTTTAACAGAAATGTATTCTTTGCATTGCACTTGTAGCTGCAGTTGCACGATGTTAGCGTCAATCAATTAGCCTAATTAGCTCAAATTAGTGACATGCATTGGTGAGAAAATGAGTAAGGTTAAGATAACGTAACATTATTTATATGGGCAGAGTAATGTATACATCCTATTTTATTCAAGTATGGGTCTTTTTTGGTACTTGTCTTGCTTACATTTTGTCTTTAATATCTATGTAGTTAACTTAGATCTTTGCTAATTAAGGAGCACATGGCCGAAGAGCATGTCAAAAAGGAGAACCAGACTTAGTCCTCAGGCTGAGGCTATTCAGTTTATTTCATCTGGACGTGATAAACCTTGTTTTAAGGTCAAGTGGATCAGTGACTTTAAAGGTATGTCATATATGGTCGAATCTTAAATATTTCTTTTTAGCAACTGTTACAGTGCACAGCATTAAAGGGTTAGTTCATCCAAAAATGAAAACTCTGTCAGTATTTACTCACCCTCAAATTGTTCCAAACCTCTATGGGTTTATTTGTTCTGTTGAACACAAAGGAAGATATTTGGAAGAATGTTTTAATCAAACAGATCTCATTCCTCATTGACTACCATAGTATGTATTTTTCCTACTATGGTAGTCAATGGGGATTGAGATCTGTTTGATTAAAACATTCTTCCAAATATCTTCCTTTGTGTTCAACAGAACAAATAAACCCATAGAGGTTTGGAACAACTTGAGGGTGAGAAAATGCTGACAGAGTTTCAATTTTTGGATGAACTATCCCTTAAAGGCGGGCATACACTGCGATTTTAGTCCGATTTTGAGCCGAATTCTGATTCGTGTGACTCTTTTTCAGGTCGGACCGATTTTCAGCTTTGTCGTCTGTCATGCAGTGTACAAGGGAAAACGAGAGGCGATTAACCTCTCCCGATCTACAATCAGATGGTCGGATGAATTTTGGTCGCTCCTTGTGACTATATCGCGCAGTTGATGCAAAGCTACGAACCGATTGCCCTAAACTCAGTGTTTTTTCCCTCAGTGTGCCTGCACGAAAACAGAAGTTTAACAATCAGCTGCAGCAAAAATAAAATCATAATATAAACGAAAAGAGCAACTTATGCAACTGATGATAGATAGGACAGAACAGATCAAAAAATGCAATTAATAATCTTTCATTGCGCAAAATTATTATGATATGATTATGAAAGACTCCAATAGAGTACTGCACGCAGTGCTTATGCGCATCGCTAGCGCTGAATGATGC
Organism: Hybognathus amarus; assembly: GCA_030378365.1. Classification (NCBI taxonomy): domain Eukaryota; kingdom Metazoa; phylum Chordata; class Actinopteri; order Cypriniformes; family Leuciscidae; genus Hybognathus; species Hybognathus amarus. The sequence continues at coordinate 24,008 of JAQIUQ010004471.1, forward strand.
GCTTAAGCTCAGCTCTTCGAGTCCTTTTGGAAAAGTTCTAAGCACAAAGAAAATACATATCGATACATAGTGTATTATACAGTCTCTATCTATGCAATAGTTTATTGATCCTTTTCTTTTAACAGTTTTACATTTCAGTTACTGTGAAAATGAAGAACAATGATAGTGCTGTCCAGTGTTGTAATACACATGATATAAATGAACATAATTGAGGCAAGAGAGTCAATTTATGCGAAACCAGAGCTTTATCTACAGATCAATTATAATAATATTAACATTTAATTATCTTGGAGAGAGTCTTCATCTTTATTTTATTTTATTTTTATTCTTTGTCTCAAACAATCAACATAGATATAAAACAACAAAACAATAATTAAAAACACAAAATAAAACAAAACCACCAGAAAATAAGTATGTACATATAAATAATAGTAATAATAATGCCAAAAACAAAACAAAACATAAGACTAAAAATTTATTCTTATGTCGTTGCCGAACGCAACGCGCTGTGCTGTTTTAATGCTGAATGGAGAATGACTGACGACACGTGCACTTGAACGTGAATGGGGAATAACTGACAGCGGAGGGAAAAGTTTACGTGAACTTGAATTTAATGACTTAAACATTAATTTCTATCTCGCATTATACTACAGTATGGCTTAATATATATTATGAGTTTTTGAACTCACCCTTATAAAATGCAGTCCATTTGAACTCAACCTGAGAGCTCGTTGCCACGGCGACCAGTGGATGCAGTATTCTCTGTAGCTCGCGCAGTCTTTACTCGGATGCGCGCTTCCGTTGCGGACAGACTATTATTTCCGTTGACTTTACGGGTTGATCAGAGAGGCTGCACAGTTTGACAAGCAGACAGTGGTGTGGTACACACATTGCAGGTGGATTGCTAATGAATTGCTTTTTCGCACACCTTGTACAATTGCCAGACAGCTGAAGCCATTTTTCCTTGGGCATAAAAAAATTGTCTTGCGAGTTTTGCGTCATCTGATCGGCTTTTCTGGATCTGCATTTATAAAGACCACCAATCACACATCCCAAAGCAATTATCGGCCGATTGTGATCGCGACCGATTAATAGGAGCACCCTTATTCATTGATGATTAATTATTGAAATGTTCGGACAAATTATTGACTGTTGATAGTTGTTTATGCCTATAATTCATTGTAATTGACCTAAATGTTTAAGACAATTTTCAATGAGGAGGAGTAAGCTTCTATGGAATATTTTATTATCCTCACAGCACGTTGGTTATGTGCTGTGAAATTATTGCGTGGCAAATTAATTATAATAGCGGATCAATATAATAATAAAATGTAGGCCTCCCCTAATAATGATAATACAATAATAGCTACTAGTAATGCATACATTTTTTAATAAAATGCATGCAGAAATTAGAATGCTAAATCATCTTGATATTGATAGCTAATGCTTGTTTTGACAATATCTCTGGATACATGATATCGTCTATAGGCATAATCCAGGGGTTTATCGCAGATATTTCACATGTATAGTGTGAGCAGTGAAGTCGCAGCTCGATGATCGGACCGTATAGTGCAGGGGTTCTGAACTCAGGTCCTCGCGACCCACTGCTCTGCATATTGTGTATGTCTCCCTTATTTAACACACCTGATTCAGATCCTCAGATCATATAGACCAGGGGTCCCCAACTAAATTGGCAAGAGGTCCACTAACCCGATCAGCCCAGTAAACGACGGTCCGAATATGCAATAACACCCGGCAAAATAAGTTTGCTTTCATTTTATTATATTGTAACCTTATCAACAAATTGACAAAATCTTTGACAAGAAAATCTTTATCGTTAAATGTATTCAACTGATTTTGTTGATATTCATTCAAGTATTATTTCATTTTAGCACAAAACCAAAACCTTTCAACCAGTCAAACCTTTCAACATCAATAACAGCAACAGGAAGCATATTTTTTATTGGCGGGTAATTTTCATTGAAAGTTGTGTGTCTTGTCTCGAAATGCCGCTTGATGTTTCCACTTTTAACAATACAACAGCAACAGACTCCGAACAAATAAGACACACAGGCCTCGTAGAGCTCGATGACGTCAAAATGAACGCGTACACTTCAGTCCACTCATCTCGAAAGATGCGGTTTTCAGAGTCCACTTTTCTCATTTTTGACAAAGCCATAAAAATCAAATCACGAATATCATAGTAATGTGTGTACAAGCCAAAGTTTGCGATCTCTCCAGACCCCGGCTCTTGCAAAGGGCCTGAAACAGACATAGCTGCCCCTGCGCGCACGCCTGTTTTTAAAAATTACTTTCGGTAAAAATTCATTTACATTTTTTTCCAAAACTTTTTAACAAAAATGTTTAGAGGTCCGGATAAAAAGGTATTGGGGTCCGGACCTGGACCCTGGTCCGCCAGTTGGGGACCCCTGATATAGACTCTGGCTGCGTTCCAAACCGCATACCCAGTGACAAGGTACTTAATTTCAATAAGTACTTGACTCAACGAGCGCTAAAAAAGTAGGTACTTTATAGCCAAATCTAGTTGAGTATGAATGCGAACCGGACATCTGCTGTTATTCTCGCCTACTCTTTTATGAATACTGAGGATTCAAACGTACTTTTTTTGATCGCTTACTCTTTTCCCCTACTATATAGTAGGGAAGTATGCGGTTTGGAACGCAGGGTCTGTCTATCCTAACGAGCAGAGGATCTGAATCAGTTGTGTTCAATAGGGAGACATACACAATATGCAGAGCAGTGGGTTGCGAGGTTGAGAACCCCTGGTGTGAGCATATAAATCCTGAACTTTGGCTTTACATCGCATGCGATTTACTCATTGAGTGTGAGTAGGTTCCGTGCTCAAATCGCACAGACATCGCACAGTGTATGCCCGCCTTTAGCCGACTTAACCAGCCACTTTGCAACATTAACACTCAAATATTATTTATGTTGCTAAAAAGTCTGATATTTGTTTATTTTGTAGTTTGTCAATATCTTGTTAATGGCGATTAATAACTAATTTTGGTTGCATAACTTGACACTATTTTATTTTTCCTCAGGACGTGGTGTATTTACCTGCACATCAATTGAAAAGGGATCGTTTGTTGTCGAGTACCGTGGGGAGTTAATATCACAATATGAACAGAACAAGAGGCAGAAGAAGTACACAGAAAAACAAAATGCTTTCTTGTTTGATTTTGAATGGAACAATGGAACATGGTGGTAAGTCTTAGGGGTGTGAACCAACACTGGTCTCACGGCTTCGGTCCAATTACGATTATCATGTCATTGATTCAGTTCAATTAGATATCACGATGCATCGCTATGCACCGCATCCTCAATTTAAAATTTCACTTCAGAAGTGAAATGTGCGCCTGTTCGCTGTGACAGAAACAGTGATATTCCAGACAGTATAAGTTTCAAGGGAGTAAAGCTTGTCTATGGCATTAAGAAAAGGGAAATCTGTGAAATACATTTTGTTTCAAAGAAATGTTCATTTAAAAGCAGGGCTTATTAATCTGTGTATAGTTAGGGCTGGGTGAAACATTTGTATGCTACCGCGACAAAGCACTTACGCGACAAATGACGTCAGAAAAGCATCAGTACATTATAATCGGTAATGGTCTATTACTGAAACGACATCTGAATCGTCCTCGTCTGCATCGCGATGCATCGTTAAAAACAATAAATTTGGACATCTCTTGTAAGTCATGGCCTATTCAAGATCAGTTATTCTCTCCGTGTTGTTTTGTGGAAAAACCTTTTGTTTCCTCCTACTTTAGCATAGATGCGTCCTGCGAAGATGGTTCACTAGGGAGGCTGGTGAATGATGGCCACAAGTCGGCAAATTGTAAAATGAGAAGGTTGACAGTTCAGGGTAAACCTCATCTTTGCTTATTTGCAATTGAAAACATTCAAGCAGAGACTGAAATAACCTACGATTATGGAGATTCTCAATGGCCATGGCGTAATCTGGTAAGTAAGACCTCTTGATAGATTATGGTATAGGATCTGTTAAAATATAATTAGTTACATTTCCCTTCAGGAGTGTACAGTTTGTTCCCCCTCAATATCTCCTTGTGGAATTACTTTACTGATGAAATTGTATACACTATGCACCATGAGGTGTGCTTGCATGCAATGAAGATCTTTAAAGAAAAAGTAAAATACTAGTAAATATTTCTTTAAAGAAAATAAAATACTAGTTTGATTAAAAGAAGGGAATGTAGAAAATGGTATTTCTGGCTTTGTCTAATATGCATTGATACTTTTTAAATTAACGTATTGTTGTATTATTGTACAATTTATTTGTGACTGATTATTGTTGTTATATTTCATTGCAGACACCAAGTGGCTTGACCCAGACTCAACATTCAGGAGACCCAGAAGTGAGCGAGAGATGCAGTTCATCCTTCAAACAGGTGATTACACATTGACTCTGGATTTCTTCTAGTTTAAGGAAATTACCCCTAACATTTGATAGAACTAACTACCCTCAAAACAAAAATTCTTAATTTTCACAAAATTCAATGTTTTTAACTACTTCAAACACATTTATGGCCAATGTAAGCTTCTGCTTATCAGTTTACATGGTTTAACTACTAAGGAAGTAGATCCCTGTCCATTTCTGTGGAGATTTTAGCTTTCTTTTACTACAACAGTGTAACGTAGAAAACAGGAACGCTGACTCTTTGGGTGTTCAGTCGTCATGTCCTCATTTTGTTTTAGGCTGTGAAAGATTGAACTGTGTTTCAGACGATGTCCTGATATTGTATGATCTGACATGTGTAGTGTGTGTTCAGTCGCCATGTCCTCATTTTGTTTTAGGCTGTAAAAGATAAAACTGTATTTCAGACGATGTCCTGATATTGTATGTTTCAACGTTTAGCGTGTGTGTGTGTTTAACAATGTCCTCATATTGTGGGTAACCGATATTGTACAGTTTTAGATATTTCTTTAGAGTCTTGAATGAAAAGCCCAGGTCCTCACATTAGCTATTTTTACAACAATTTGTGTTCCTTAAAACCAAAGTTGACACAGCCCTTGACTTCAGCAATGAGTCTCACGCTAAAGGTGATTATGATAGATTGGGGTTTGGATTTCTTGAACTGAAATGGGTAGGATCATTAGTTTGTTATAACTCTGAATATTCGTGACTGATTATTGTTGTTATATTTCATTGCAGACACCAAGTGGCTTGACCCAGACTCAACATTCAGGAGACCCAGAAGTGAGCGAGAGATGCAGTTCATCCTTCAAACAGGTGATTACACATTGACTCTGGATTTCTTCTAGTTTAAGGAAATTACCCCTAACATTTGATAGAACTAACTACCCTCAAAACAAAAATTCTTAATTTTTTTTTTACAAAATTCAATGTTTTTAACAACTTCAAACACATTTATGGCCAATGTAAGCTTCTGCTTATCAGTTTACATGGTTTAACTACTAAGGAAGTAGATCCCTGTCCATTTCTGTGGAGATTTTAGCTTTCTTTTACTACAACAGTGTAGGGCTGTTAACTTTAGTCGTTTAGTCGACTAATCGGTCGATGCTGCTTGGTCGACTGACATTCTCATTGGTCGACCAGTTTTTTTTTTTTTTTTTTTTTAGGAAGAAATTATCAATGATTTTCTCCTTGATATTTATTCTTTTATAAGCAATTATATATTACTGTATTCTAAATATAATTATTAGCCTAGTTTTATCCCCAACTTTAAATGCTTTAATTTAGGCTATTTTTTGAAACTGCGCCACAGTTTAGCGCATCACTTAGATCACTCGTGAACCGCACCTATTCCTGGCTGCGCTGCTGCTTCCGCGCTCAGCAAAGAATATAATTAGTTTTGCTGTATTAGAACGGTAGTTGTTTAGGCTTTAGTTGACAAAATGTCCCACAAATCTAAATCTTTTGTCTGGCTGCATTTTACAAAAAAGACGACAAGACTGTGGAGTGCAAGCTATGCGGCCAAAAGCTAACGCACCACAGCTCAACGACCAATATGGCCTATCACCTAAAAGCGGTAAGCGAGATATTACACGTGTCAAACAGCTTGCTATGTCTAATGTCTAAAAGTTTATTTATATATTTTATTGGTTAATATTATGTACTGAGGTGCATCCCCAGGCCATGCCACAGGCGTCAGGAAGCACTCAGAGGCAACTGGAGTTAGTCCATCCTCTGTCAGCAAAGAGAAAGGAGGACATCACTAAGGGGATAGTGCATTTCATCGCCCAAGATATGAGGCCAATCAACACAGTGGAAGGAGAGGGCTTTATGAACATGTTTAAAATCGTCGAGCCAAGATATACTTTGCCAACACGTGTGACTGTCATGCGTGCGCTACGTTCGCGGTTTGATGAACTTAAAGTAAATGTAAACCAGTTTCTCCAATCCTCCGAGGCTGTAAGCCTCACAACTGATTTGTGGTCTTCGCTTAGAATGGAGGCATACATGACCGTTACGGCCCATTTTATCGATGCGGACTGGAAAATGAATAGCGTTGTGTTAGAAACAAAGCAGATGGATGAAACGCACACGGGAGAAAATGTCGCTGCGCGTCTCACTCAAGTCACGGACACTTACCACATTCCACCAGAGAAGCGGGTGTCAGTGGTAACGGACAACGCTGCCAACATGGTCCTCTCGGTGGAATTACTAAAGGGATCCGGTCAGTGGCCAGGCGTGGAGTTGGTTAGGTGTGCAGGCCACACTCTACAGCTGTGCGTAAATGCGGCATTAAAGGAAGACCCAGTGTCGCGCACGGTGGCTGCGGCGCGCCGGCTTGTTGGGCACTTCAAGAAGGGACACAAGGCAAAAACGGGTCTCAAAGAGAAACAGGTGCAGCAAAAAGCTCCTGAGCACGAACTAATCCAGGATGTGGCCACCCGATGGAACTCCACCTGCTTTATGTTGGAGCGACTGTTGGAGCAGCGCTGGCCCATCACCGCCGTTTTATCAGACCCCAATTACACTAAAAGGAGTGACAGCAGCACTTTGGACATGACGACAGAGCAGTGGAATATGGCTGAAGACATCACAGACGTTCTTAAGCCCTTTATTACACTGACCGAGCTGTTGTCGGAGGAGACTAACACATCCCTGTCTGCGGTCTTCCCAATGCTTGAGAATCTAAAAAAATGTCATCTTGCCGTCACAGATAATGATGATAGTCCAACAAAGAAGAAGCTGAAACTTAAGCTTGTGCAGGAAATAGATAGTCGATGGAAACTCAAAGACCGAGTTGTGTTGACAAGCAGCCTGTACATTTTAGCTGCAGTACTGGACCCGCGCTTTAAACAGTTACCTTTTCTAAATGATGAGAAACGGGATGAGGCCTATACTGAAGTCGTAAAACTTGCACAAAGGCTAAGCCTCTCAGGAGGAGACAGCGCAGAGCAGACAGGGGATGATGAGGACCCGTTGGCAAAAAAACAGAAAACGGCAAAAGAGAAGGAGATCGCAATGCTTCTTTGTGGACATGGTGCAGAGGATGACCCTGATGAGCCAAGCGCACAAAGATCCTCTTGCGACGAAATGAAAGATTATCTGCAGGACAGAAGTAAAGTGGACACTGCAGGGCCACTTGCGTGGTGGAAAAATAATGAGGAAAGATATCCACGACTTGCTCGCGCAGCCAAACGCATGCTCTGCATCCCTGCAACCTCCACTCCTGCAGAGCGCATATTTTCCAAAGCAGGATTTATTGTTAACAAGTCGAGGAGCTGTCTTTTACCCAAAAATGTGGACATGTTAGTGTTTTTGGCCCACAACATAAAAAAGGTGGACTAGGCCTGCTCTGCAGATTTGTAAGTTGCCTTAACGGCTTTATTATTATGCTGTTTTTTTTTCTTATGTTTTTGCGGCAGAGCGCATATTTTCCAAAGCAGGATTTATTGTTAACAAGTCGAGGAGCTGTCTTTTACCCAAAAATGTGGACATGTTAGTGTTTTTGGCCCACAACATAAAAAAGGTGGACTAGGCCTGCCCTGCAGATTTGTAAGTTGCCTTAACGGCTTTATTATTATGCTGGTTTTTTTTCTTATGTTTTTGCGGCAGAGCGCATATTTTCCAAAGCAGGATTTATTGTTAACAAGTCGTGGAGCTGTCTTTTACTCAAGAATGTGGACATGTTATTGTTTTTGGCCCACAACATAAAAAAGGTGGACTAGGCCTGCCCTGCAGATTTGTAAGTAGCCTTAACGGCGTTACTAGGCTGTTTTTTTGTTGTTGTTAATTGTTATTATGTTATTGTTTTTATTTGTACACTTTGACATGTTTGAAAATAGTCTAAATAATGTTACCAAACGAAAATAAAAATATATGCCTTTCTACTATAGTCTACAGCCTATTATTATCAGGATTGTTTTTTAGGCTATTTATTTTTTAAAAACGTCGTTTTAAAACCTCGATCGGCTGGACAAAAGTTAACCCATAGCTTTAAAAGTAAAGAAGAATATATACAGCCTGTATAAACGAGAGCTTTTGTTTTCATTTGGCATTTTTAGCAGTTATATTTTTTGAAGCGTGTGGTGTGGTCGGGTGCGACGACTGTGACTGTCACTACAGCACCTAGGACAGTGCTCCTCACTTTGCCAGTAAAAAAAATCACTTAATTTTCAAAGAATTGTATTATTATTATAGTTTTATGCATTATTGATGTTTTTTCGTTATTTTATAAATGTTCTATTTATAAATGACAATTGTTTAATAAATGTTTAATCAAAATGCAAAACATTGCGGGGTTTTTTTTTTTTTTTTTTTTTTTTTTTACTCGACTAATCGTTGCGCAGGACAGGACTTTGGTCGACCAAGGATTTTCTTTGGTTGAATACAGCCCTACAACAGTGTAACGCAGTAAAACAGGAACGCTGACTCTTTGGGTGTTCAGTCGTCATGTCCTCATTTTGTTTTAGGCTGTGAAAGATTGAACTGTGTTTCAGACGATGTCCTGATATTGTATGATCTGACATGTGTAGTGTGTGTTCAGTCGTCATGTCCTCATTTTGTTTTAGGCTGTAAAAGATAAAACTGTATTTCAGACGATGTCCTGATATTGTATGTTTCAACGTTTCAGCGTGTGTGTGTGTTTAACAATGTCCTCATATTGTGGGTAACCGATATTGTACAGTTTTAGATATTTCTTTAGAGTCTTGAATGAAAAGCCCAGGTCCTCACATTAGCTATTTTTACAACAATTTGTGTTCCTTAAAACCAAAGTTGACACAGCCCTTGACTTCAGCAATGAGTCTCACGCTAAAGGTGATTATGATAGATTGGGGTTTGGATTTCTGAACTGAAATGGGTAGGATCATTAGTTTGTTATAACTCTGAATATTCGTGACTGATTATTGTTGTTATATTTCATTGCAGACACCAAGTGGCTTGACCCAGACTCAACATTCAGGAGACCCAGAAGTGAGCGAGAGATGCAGTTCATCCTTCAAACAGGTGATTACACATTGACTCTGGATTTCTTCTAGTTTAAGGAAATTACCCCTAACATTTGATAGAACTAACTACCCTCAAAACAAAAATTCTTAATTTTCACAAAATTCAATGTTTTTAACTACTTCAAACACATTTATGGCCAATGTAAGCTTCTGCTTATCAGTTTACATGGTTTAACTACTAAGGAAGTAGATCCCTGTCCATTTCTGTGGAGATTTTAGCTTTCTTTTACTACAACAGTGTAACGTAGAAAACAGGAACGCTGACTCTTTGGGTGTTCAGTCGTCATGTCCTCATTTTGTTTTAGGCTGTGAAAGATTGAACTGTGTTTCAGACGATGTCCTGATATTGTATGATCTGACATGTGTAGTGTGTGTTCAGTCGCCATGTCCTCATTTTGTTTTAGGCTGTAAAAGATAAAACTGTATTTCAGACGATGTCCTGATATTGTATGTTTCAACGTTTAGCGTGTGTGTGTGTTTAACAATGTCCTCATATTGTGGGTAACCGATATTGTACAGTTTTAGATATTTCTTTAGAGTCTTGAATGAAAAGCCCAGGTCCTCACATTAGCTATTTTTACAACAATTTGTGTTCCTTAAAACCAAAGTTGACACAGCCCTTGACTTCAGCAATGAGTCTCACGCTAAAGGTGATTATGATAGATTGGGGTTTGGATTTCTGAACTGAAATGGGTAGGATCATTAGTTTGTTATAACTCTGAATATTCGTGACTGATTATTGTTGTTATATTTCATTGCAGACACCAAGTGGCTTGACCCAGACTCAACATTCAGGAGACCCAGAAGTGAGCGAGAGATGCAGTTCATCCTTCAAACAGGTGATTACACATTGACTCTGGATTTCTTCTAGTTTAAGGAAATTACCCCTAACATTTGATAGAACTAACTACCCCTCAAAACAAAAATTCTTAATTTTCACAAAATTCAATGTTTTTAACTACTTTAAACACATTTATGGCCAATGTAAGCTTCTGCTTATCAGTTTACATGGTTTAACTACTAAGGAAGTAGATCCCTGTCCATTTCTGTGGAGATTTTAGCTTTCTTTTACTACAACAGTGTAACGTAGAAAACAGGAACGCTGACTCTTTGGGTGTTCAGTCGTCATGTCCTCATTTTGTTTTAGGCTGTGAAAGATTGAACTGTGTTTCAGACGATGTCCTGATATTGTATGTTTCAACGTTTAGCGTGTGTGTGTGTTTAACAATGTCCTCATATTGTGGGTAATCGATATTGTACAGTTTTAGATATTTCTTTAGAGTCTTGAATGAAAAGCCCAGGTCCTCACATTAGTTATTTTTACAACAATTTGTGTTCCTTAAAACCAAAGTTGACACAGCCCTTGACTTCAGCAATGAGTCTCACCCTAAAGGTGATTATGATAGATTGGGGTTGGGATTTCTTTGAACTGAAATGGGTAGGATCATTAGTTTGTTATAACTCTGAATATTCGTGACTGATTATTGTTGTTATATTTCATTGCAGACACCAAGTGGCTTGACCCAGACTCGAACATTCAGGAGACCCAGAAGTGAGCGAGAGATGCAGTTCATCCTTCAAACAGGTGATTACACATTGACTCTGGATTTCTTCTAGTTTAAGGAAATTACCCCTAACATTTGATAGAACTAACTACCCTCAAAACAAAAATTCTTAATTTTCACAAAATTCAATGTTTTTAACAACTTCAAACACATTTATGGCCAATGTAAGCTTCTGCTTATCAGTTTACATGGTTTAACTACTAAGGAAGTAGATCCCTGTCCATTTCTGTGGAGATTTTAGCTTTCTTTTACTACAACAGTGTAACGTAGAAAACAGGAACGCTGACTCTTTGGGTGTTCAGTCGTCATGTCCTCATTTTGTTTTAGGCTGTGAAAGATTGAACTGTGTTTCAGACGATGTCCTGATATTGTATGATCTGACATGTGTAGTGTGTGTTCAGTCGCCATGTCCTCATTTTGTTTTAGGCTGTAAAAGATAAAACTGTATTTCAGACGATGTCCTGATATTGTATGTTTCAACGTTTAGCGTGTGTGTGTGTTTAACAATGTCCTCATATTGTGGGTAACCGATATTGTACAGTTTTAGATATTTCTTTAGAGTCTTGAATGAAAAGCCCAGGTCCTCACATTAGCTATTTTTACAACAATTTGTGTTCCTTAAAACCAAAGTTGACACAGCCCTTGACTTCAGCAATGAGTCTCACGCTAAAGGTGATTATGATAGATTGGGGTTTGGATTTCTGAACTGAAATGGGTAGGATCATTAGTTTGTTATAACTCTGAATATTCAAGACTGATTATTGTTGTTATATTTCATTGCAGACACCAAGTGGCTTGACCCAGACTCAACATTCAAGAGACCCAGAAGTGAGCAGAGATGCAGTTCATCCTTTCAACAGGTGATTACACATTGACTCTGGATTTTTTTTTAAGTTACATAATTCTTTTTGTTCTCATGTAAATTACAGCCCTTTTTATCTTGCAACAACAAACATTTATTGTAAAAAATTCTTGTATTTTTGTTTAAAACTTCAGTATGTTGCAATTTCATCTCAATATCATATGGCGCAATGTTTGTAACTGTGAGTAAATTGTCCTCAGGGTTAGGTTAAGTATCAAAATGTTCACCTATGAACCAAAATGATTTTCATAATTAGTATTATGTATTTTGTTATTTTCAGTTATAATACTAAAATACATATTTATTCTTCATCTTTTGATTTAAGGCCAACCACTCCACTGGAGTTGCATGCTTCCATCATGTATTTACTGCTGAGCAGGTGAGACAGCTACATTCAAAGTTATTTTTCTTCATTAACTAATGTGAATATTTACTGTTAGGAAATAGTGTATAATTCCAGGTGAGACTATGGTTTTGTACACATGATGTTTGATTTGAACAGCTTAGAGTAAAACGGCGTCTGCAAAATCTGAAGCGTCATCATGATTGTTGTGAGGATGCTTATGAGAAGGCTGAAAAAAGAGAATTGCGAGAGAGAGACAGATGACTTTGAGTTTGGTCACCAGAATTAATGATTCTGTGAGTATGTACATCCAAGCCTAAATCAAACCATAAGATAAGTATTTATTAAAAGTCTTTAGTATTTTAATGTTACAAGAACATTATTTCTATAACATAACGTGATGTTAGCGCAGAGGTACCTGTGCATCCCGCCTGCAACGTCGGTCTCCTCATCAGAGCGGTGTTTTCAGCAGATGGACTGAAGTATTTGTTTACATTTGACTCATCCGCACGAGCATGAAGGTGCACGCCGCGGCAAAAATGAGTAAAAATATAAACACCAAGTCCTTTTGGGGAGGTTTGCAGAGACTTGTGCTGAAGAGCCAGGAGAAAGTGCAAACAAGGCTTGACGGTCACCATGCAGGTTGCAGGTCACGTCTGACTCCAGATCATGTCATCAACATGCTTATCTTTCTCAACAAAAATCACTAGACTGGAGCAGAAGTTTTATGCGAGTTATTTTTTATGAGGCTTTTAGTAGCCTAGCCTAATTGATTGGTATCTAATCTCCCTCATCCTTTTCTCAACTCTGTGCCTTGGATAGTTGAGTTACATTTTGACAAAACCTGTCAGATCTAAATATTATTATGTTTTTGGTCAAGTTATTTTTTTTTATTATTTAGGAACAAACGAGAGTATCACAAGGGCCAACTCGCAGCTGCAGGTTACGTTAGACTTAGAGCACCGCAGCGCATATCTTCAAATTTAGCCTAACCGAACGCCCGGTTTAACTGCCACAAGCTGATCATCTTGTAATAAAGATCCAAATCGAGGAAAAAGAAGCTGTATTTTTTTGTATTTTCATTGTATTTTTAATTTATAAAAAGTCAAATAAATAATAAATTTGAATATAAAAATATTAATGATTAATCGATAGTCGATCGTTAATTCTTCCGACAATCGACTAAGAAAATTTAATCAAATGCCCATCCCTAGTCTTGGCAGCAGTCTGAATGGAAGTGGTGTGATGTGAATTTGTGACAATCTGCATTAAGTGGATATAACTTGGGGTGAACATTTCTTTTTGATGAAAATTATTAATCATTTCAAAGGTTGGACCTCCCTCAGTTGATGATGGCGGATTTCATGATGGAAAATCAACAAGCGCTAAAGACCAGGTAATAAATACCAATAGACAACAATAGTGAAATAGTAAAACACTAATCATATTAAGAAGCTTGAATGTTACTTTTAATTGTATGTTTTTATTAGCATGTTTAAATGTTGTTATGCACAATGTGATGGTGCTAGGAGAACAATATTCTAGCTATTATTAAACGTTTAACTTATTGATGGAATGAGATGCTTTTTCTCTCCATTTTCCTTAGATCTCTTATGACATGACTGATGAATCTTCGGATGTTACGGACTATGATGATGCCAACTATGTTCCAGATTCAAGTGGCAACTCCTCTGACACAAGTTCTAATAGTAGAGATCTAAAAATCGTAGACAATCATCTTCCCCACAAAGTGTTCAAGGAAATATCATTGGGCATCGCTACAGCCCACTGTTCGGATGGTACCAACAGTCCCAAGGAGCAGAGAAGTTTTAGTTCCTCAAAGATGAGCAGCAGCCATTGCAGTTCAGTGATCAGTGACAGTTCATCAGAGAACAAATCGCACAGCTCCATAAATGTCTCTTCGTTTGCCAAACACGGCAAAACGAAGCAAGTACAACAAGAAACAATACTGTCTATATTGTAATAAGGCCATTTCTAAATTGGCAAGACACCTCGAATCCGCTCACAGTACACAGCCGGAAGTTGCAAAGGCTTTCAGTTTTAATAAGAGATCTCACGAAAGAAAAGATTTGTTACGCTCTCTTAAGAAGAGGGGAAACTTTAACCATAATGCCACTGTGGCAAGCAGTGGTGATGGAGAAATGGTTGCTTGTCGAAGACCCACTAGAGTCAGACAATCTAATGACTTCAGCCACTGCAAGTTTTGTCAAGGACTCTATGCAAGAGATTGTCTATGGAGACATGTCAGAAACTGCCCTCAGAAGTCTCTTGAGGTGGAGACTAGAGTTGGGCGAAAACGGATCCACATTGACCTACCAAAACCTGATGCAGTTCATGAAGCTGTTTGGAAGATTGCTTGTGAAATGAACCAGGATGAAAGCCATCATTGAAAATCGCAATACCGTCGCAGAGTCTGTCAAGCAATTCGCCACTCTGTATGAGAAAAGATGGGCGGAATCCATTTCATGTGCTGCACTGGGTACACTTCATCAAGCCAAATGGAATAAACCACATGTTTTGCCCTTCACACAGGATGTGTCCCTACTGCACAAGTTTCTTGCTACTGAGCGTGTTAAGTGTATGAAGGACCTTGAGGAAGAACCCAACATCAAAAGCTTTGGGAATCTTGCACAAGTGACTTTGACGCAGGTGGTACTATTCAACAGAAGGCGGCAAGGGGAAGTTTCAAAGATGGAACTCCAGGCGTTTACATCCAGAAATCGAACAGAGTTGAATCCTGACATTATGATTGGCCTTACGGAGTTTGAGACGAAAGTTGCAAAGTACATTGACAGAGTTGAGATTCGAGGTAAAAGGTCACGAATGGTGCCCGTGCTCCTCACACCTGACATGATTGCTGCAATGGACCTCCTCATTAAAAACAGGAATGAGTGTCAAGTCCACACAGAGAACGTCTACTTGTTTGCCCGCCCCTGTGTGCTTTCCTATTACAGAGGCTCTGACTGCTTCCGAAAGTTTTCAAAACTATGTGGTGCAAAAAACCCAGAGTCACTCACCTCAACAAGATTGAGAAAACAAGTTGCCACTTTGTCAACAGTACTAAACTTGAAAGAAAATGAAATGGATCAACTTGCTACCTTTCTAGGACACGATATAAGGGTCCACAGGGAATTCTATCGCCTTCCAGAGAGTACACTGCAGCTCGCAAAAGTTAGCAAACTGTTGATAGCCATGGAAAAGGGAAGACTGTCAGACCTGCAAGGGAAAGGGCTGGATGACATTGAGATCAATCCTGAAGGTGAAATTTAGTTTTAAATGTAGTTTATAATTACTTCTCATATCACAATTATAATTGTATTTAGTCTTTGATTTAAATACTTGGTCCAAACTGTTTTTTTTTACCCAACCAGATGAAGTAGCCACGAGTGATGATGATTCTAGTGAAGAAGCCATTGCTGACCTACATCAACATGAAGGTATACTGACTTATGTGATAACATCTTTAGGTTATGACCAGGGAGACGGACAGTAGAGACTTGATGATAGTGTTAGATGGGCTTAAAGGAACAGTGGTAAATAAATTAAAAAAGATTATGTATATTATGTATAGTCGGTACTAAAAAAAAAAAAGTTACGGTACCAGCATTTCTAGGTACCGAATACAATGTTAATCCAGTTCTAGACGAGCTGTCTGAAAGGTGCACAGTTGCGTCCTCTACATAACGCTGATATGGCTCTCTCTCTGAATCCACTTGTTGACACAAAAGAAGGAAAGAGCCACATATGGAAATATTTTGGATTAGGCTAATGTCTAGTTGCCATAAGAGGCCGATTAGATGCAATTTCAAATATAGGCGTGAGGCAAGCGCGCTCATAATGAAAACTCGTTACATAGCAACGACGTCTTGTGAGAGCAAGCGCTTTGGAAAGAATAAGCACGCGCAAAAATATAATAAAAAAAAAACACGCGATATGTGAACGGTGTCAGGGTGTGGTTCAGGCAGAGGAACGAGGAGTCCGGAATATCGGTAAAGATCACTTTTAATATACAAAACACAGGCTGGAAGACAGGAATACAGACGCCACACAGGCTAACATCAAACATCGACCGACAATGACTGACTGAAACAGAGGAAACTAAATACACAAGGAAATCAAACATAACGAGGTGAAAACCAGGTGAAACAGATCAGAACAGGTGGCTGATGAGGGAGTGAGTACGGGATAGGGTGACGAGAGGATCCTGGGAAGTGTAGTGCTGATGACAAGACAGACTGGTGCAGACGAAGGACTGTGACAAACGGCCTCTAAAGTGCTTTTGGGGTAGTTTTTCGAGTACATGAGCACAGTAGTATCCACCCGACACCAGAGTACTGGTACGATGCATCCCTATTTATGTCATTTAATGTCGGTGCCAGTTCTAGGCGTATTCTTGCCTTTATAACTCAGCAGGTTTAAAAAGCCTTTTTTAAAATTAAATATGAATACAGTTTTAGATTAAATAAAAGTACAGTCAAGTCAAATAAAACATGTTTCATCTCCTGTATAGTTTGGTAATGCTACAATAAGATACCATTCATCAACATTACTTAATTCACATCAACACATTGAGTGATCAATATATTTTTACAACATTAATGTTTGTAAATGTTATTTAATACAAACACTTGATTGTTCATGTTTGTTCACTTCATTTATTGTGCATTAAATAAATGTTAACGGATTAAAACTTTACAAACAACTTTAAAAATGTGTTAGTGTATACTATTGTTTATTTTAGGTCATTTTTATCTAATCTTTTTCTAAAGTGTTTATAATAAAAATGTACAGTTTCTATACTTGTAACCGTGATAAACACTTAAATATATGTAAATTTAAACTAAGCTTTTGTACCGAAATTGGTACCGAGAACCGTGAATTTTTACTGGTATTGGTACCGAATACTGAAATTTTGGTACCGTGACAACACTAGTTTTAATTAAGTAATTCTAAACAGCAGCAAGAGATGAAGAAATAGTGAGTGAGAGAAGACAACTAAGCAATAGTTACAGTACATGATAAAGGTAATTAATGTTTTGCAAAAAGTCTGGTTAGCAGTACAGGAGGAGTAAGTTAGGACAGTCTTTTATTGACATGTTAAAGGGATACTCCACTTTTTAGGAAATAGGCTCATTTTAGCACTCCCCCAGAGTTAAACATTTGAGTTTTACCGTTTTCAAATCCATTCAGCCGATTTTCTGATATTTAGAAGAATATCAGTAACCAGACAGTTTCTGGTCTCATTGACTTCCATAGTAGGAAAAAAAATATACTATGGGAGTCAACGAGACCAGAAACTGTCTGGTTACTGATATTCTTCTAAATATCAGAAAATCGGCTGAATGGATTCGAAAACGGTAAAACTCAACTGTTTAACTCTGGGGAGTGCTAAAATGAGCCTATTTCCTAAAAGTGGAGTATCCCTTTAAGTCAAAAGGAAATAGGTAACTTTGCATTTAACGTAAGAGGTGAAATAAGAGGTAGAGGAATAGTTAGCTTAAAAGATTACTCGGATACAGGAAACAATGAGGAGAGATAAAGTGTACTTTTTGATATGAGTGGGCCTTTTCAAGCCAGCAGGTTAAGACTTCCACTCAGCTCTTTTGTTGTCTGACGTTGATTTCATAGAATAATACAATCAAACAAACTCATTGTCATTAATGCTCATATTTAATTTTTACTTTTCAAAGGCTCAAGAACTGAAACTTCTGGGGATCTGACACTTCTGAGGGACTCGCACGCTTCAACCACCCTGGATAATTTGGAGAGCACTTCTGCCTCAACCGTCTTGGACAACGTAAACTTAAACATCACTCAACCAATACATGGTAAAATATAAAAGGCACCGACATACAAAATGTGCACACCAAAAAGTAAATGTGTTCATAATAAAAACAATTATTTATTCTTGCCTTCACAGAGACGACAGTATGTGAAGTGGTGCTTTTATCTGAAATATATTTAAATTAATTGTTTTCAGATTCCCAGCAGAACACAGCACTTCAAGTGGTTACATCCCAAACATCTTCGAAGTCCTCCACTGTAAAGAAAGGTAAATACTGTAAGCATGTGGATACACCACATTACTCTTTTAGAAGTGAATGAATTTAAGTTAAATTTAATGAATGCCATATACTATCATAACTACTAAATTATCACGACTGGAAATGGCTTTCAGGTATCCAAATCACAAGGCTTAGGCTGAGTCAAGGTACACAGAAAAAAGGTCAATATAACATTAATACCCCTTTTCCACCAAGGCAGTGCTGGTGCTGGTTCAGAGCCGGTGCCTACGCGCGAACCAGTTTTTTGTGTTTAGACAGCCAAAGAACCGGTTTTCGGCCAGGAAAATTGGTTCCAAAGCGGCACCAACTCTTTGCTGGACTAGAATTGTTCTTTTACCACGTCATGCTTACGTCAGGGGTAGGGATGCACCGAAATGAAAATTCTTGGCTCGAAACCGAAAAAGAGGAAACCAAGGCCGAAAACCGAAACACCGAAATAATGCCAATTATTAGTATCATTGCATTTATGGCTATGACTGTGTACAAACTTTACTAAAATGAAGGCATTGCAATTGCATAAATTAATATAACATTTTCAAAGAATAAATCAATTACAAACTATGCAAATATTTATTTTGCACAGTGCACAGTATAAAATAAAATTCAAACTAAAATGTTTAACTTGACCCCACTCATGTGTACACTAAATAATAATCTACTGGCCTGCAGAAAGGTTTTAAAATGAAATGTTCTCTCAAAAACAAAGCAGAGTGCAAACTTCTCATCACACCAGCACCCAGTTTGCACGTCTAAATTAGTTACATTTTAAAAATTTAGCATACAACAGCATAAAAGCCCTTTTTAATGAACAATGGTCCATGTTTGATACAAATGTACATGAAACTTAATGAAACATGTTTAGTGAATGTAGAAAATATTTAAGAGAGCATTAATTTAGTTCTATACATACATACATGCATGTTCCCAATTCCCATACATATTTGTTTGTAATGTCACAAGTAATAATCTCAGGGTTTACTGGGTTTTACATGATTATTTTTGTATTGGTGGCGGAATACTAAAAGAAATAAACATTGTCATGTGTTTATCTTTCTTCTTTTCACCGATTCCTAATGGTTAGAGGACAGTTTTGAGTCGTCCACTGTCGTTTCAAGGAATAGTACAACGGAGAGCGCGTCAAGTATAAACGCCTCGACCGTCTGGAGCGGTGCGCGCGCTGTCTGTGGAGACTCGCACTGCCTTGTTTATACTTTCGCCTGCCTCCGTAGCGCGAGTCTCCACAGACAGCGCGCGCACCCGCTCTTGACCCGCACGCAACCGGAGTGGTCGTCATGGCGGCGCGCATTGTTTAGAGCAGATATAGGTGGATAAACAAGGCTTCCGTCTCCTCGCGGCTTCAGATACACTGAAATGCGTCCACACCTCAGACACGTTGCTTCAGACAAGCACGTGCGGCTCGCGGTTTCTGTTTGCGTCATCACAATATTTCGGCCGTATTGTTTCGGTGATAAAAGCTCTTCGGCCGAAAACCGAAAATGCACTTTTGGGCCATTTTCGGCCGAACTTCGGGCCGAATATCGGTGCATCCCTAGTCAGGGGCAGGGTTATTGTCGAACTTCCTCTGGAACAAAATCTCTGTCTATAGTAATCCAGACGAGCAGCACAAATGTGTTCCAAATGTTTCCTTCTGACCCCAATATAGACCATTTCACAAGATGTCAACAACACTGGTCCAGAAGCACTTCCTGTTTCAGTTTGTAACTGTTTTCTTTATTTCACATGTAAAGAAAACATTTTAAAGATGTTTATTTAACTTTTTGATTCAGTTTTAAATGTTCTGTTGGTTGTATTTTATCCCAGCTTTAATGTAGTGTTAAAAAACTGAAACAGGAAGTGCTTCAGGACCAGTGTTGTTTACATCTTGTGAAATGGTCTATAGGATTGCAAAGCCAGGAGAAACATTTGCAGACAGACGATGTAGTCCAACATTGTAGTTCTTATGCTTGAAGTTTGGAAAGCTAAGACGTATGGCAATGTACACAGTGACTTAACGACATCTTGCGCTGGGCTCTCTAGCCAATGGGAAAACACACAGGTCCAGAGAAGGTTCGCAAGTTGAACCAACTTTGAACCAGTACCAGTTCCGAACCAGTTATTTTTTGGTGGAAAAGGGGTTTAGGAGATTAACACTGGGAAACAAACTATGCTGGAGCACTGACTGATACAGATGAGACGAATTAGCATCCACAAATAGGGACAGACGTGAAATAAAACAGGAAATACTAAACGGAGAGAAAAAACATAACTTATCGGGAAACGGATTTAGTATAATATTATTTTTGATCAAATCCTCAATGTTTCACTTTAGCAGAACCATTGTTTCATCTTTAAAGCCACAATATGTACTTTTTCGGCTTTAAAAATAGCAAAGAAACTGTATCTATGTTATATATTTCTATTAGATGTGTACTTACATTATCCCGACAGTTTCCACCAACTTTCAAACACGAAGAAATTTATAGTTTAATTCGAAGAAACGGGACGTTCTCTTTATTTCCGTTTCGTCGTCCGTCTATGGCGTCATATAACCTTTGACTCCTCTATTTTCTCTAACTTCCTTGCGAAACCACCAAACACAAAGGGGAACACTGGACTACCGCCAAGAAAGCATAGAAAATGACGAAGAAAAAAAGTAAGACGTATTTTTATGCGTGTAAATCACGTGCCCGCTCACGAGCGCTCACTCAGACGAGATGCACTGTCCCCGGTGCTGCTCGCGCATATAGCGCTGCCCGTTCCGGTCGTCTCATTCAAATCAGCCAACTGTTGCTGTTAGCGAGCCGCGCACATTGAATACTCATATGAGTCAGGTTCCGAATGTACGTGCCCGCTTCAGCGCGCTCATGCTTACTAAATAAACGCCTCACCTGCGGTGCAAGCTCTCACTACATTCACTTTAGCACATAGTGATGCATAACGCAAACCCAGTCAACGTTTGACTGCAGTATCTTACGTGCTTATAAAATCCGGTGTGCCCTATATGAAAAATGTTCTAAAATAGGTCATTCATTGAAGGAGCGTAAAATAAATATTTATATTCGTCTGTATTATAGTTATGAACCACGATTACGCTTTGCCTGCACGTTCTGCTGCTACAGCCAGCTCAGTATAAAGCTCAAACGTACGGGTGAAAGATATGACCCGAGAAGGGTTTGGCCACAGGAGAAGCATGACACAGGTAAACATTGGGGTTGCATTTAAAGCTTCTTGACAAGCTAAATCTACAGAGAGATTCCGTATATTTTGTAAAAACGATCATGTCATGTCATGAGCTGAGCTGGTTGTCGATCGACAGCGACAACAACTCCCATGAGCCCACGCTCTTTCCTGACGTCATCAAAGTACGTCTTTTGTTATTATGTTAAATGAGTGACCCCTGGTGGCCAAAAAAATTACATATTGTACGTTTAATACATTTCTTTTGTTTACATTCGACAGCTGGGAAGGCGAGGAGCAAGTGGACAGGTAATGAAGTGAAGGCTGTGGAGCGGCACATGATTCATTTCATAACCAGCTGCAAGGTGCCAGGTAAAAAGGACTGTGACTCCTGTCTCCAGGCAGAACCAGTGGCTCTGAAAGACCGAGACTGGGCTGCAATCAAATACTACATTCACAATAGAATCATATCAATGAAAAGGAAGATGTGTAAGTAGAGGTTTCCAAACCTGTACTGGAGTACCCCCAACACTGCGCGTTTTTCATGTCTACCTAATCAGGTGTGTTTAATTAGGGAGACAAAGAACACGTGCAGTGTTGAGGGTTCTCCAGTACAGGTTTGGGAACCAATGAACTTGAACATGCCAACTGTGGTTGAGGGGCAATTTAATTTCTGTTGAACTTGGTTAGAAAAATGCTCACTGTGTACTGTTGTAATCAGTGTCACCTTAGATATCCAGTGAAAATGAGTTTCGTTTTGATATTCTCATTTTAATTCAAGGATTGCTATTGATGTTTTCTTGTACAAGCATGTTACAACCTAGTTTTGACTTAGGCTGCCATGTTGACATGTATTCATGAGGGCTATTAATGATATGTTTTCTTTTATCCCCAGCCTTCAGACACTTTTTTTTTTCTTTTCTTACTACCTCTGGATCATATCATAATGCATTGTTTCAAGTAACTGACAATCTCTTTCATAGAATAAGGTTTAAATGTATATGTAATCTATACTCTCTTTGTCAACAAGCAAGGACTTTAAAGGGATACTCCACTTTTTTTGGAAATAGGCTCATTTTACCACTCTCCCAGAGTTAAACAGTTGAGTTTTACCGTTTTCGAATCCATTCAGCCGATTTTCTGATATTTAGAAGAATATCAGTAACCAGACAGTTTCTGGTCTCATTGACTTCCATAGTATATTTTTTTCCAACTATGGAAGTCAATGAGACCAACATATGTCTGGTTACTGATATTCCTCTAAATATCAGAAAATCAGCTGAATGGATTTGAAAGCGGTAAAATTTCGACTGGGCAAGTGGTCAAATGAGCCTATTTCCAAAAAAAGTGGAGTATCCCTTAAGGGATTGTTACTTTCAAACATATTTCCCAAGTTTTCAGTGTTTTGTTTTGGACACTAAAGAGAGTAGTTCTTTCATTTCAAATAAGCTGTCTTTTGTATTGCCTTATCCTGTATTGTGGCTGGTTGTTCAATGATTTAAAAACAGTTGATGAGGGTTGCCATTTCTTAATTTTAGTTAAGCCCTAGTCCATCCATATGCAGCATTGGGTAGCCAATGAAAGTCAATCATTTTCATACTTGTACCTATTTTGGTTAAGCTATGAATACAAGTAAGAAAGACCTGATGTGTTTCCTCTTTCTTTCACATAACATCTACTCTGAAATCCATGAATAGACAATGAGACATTTGAAGACCGTAAATATGAAAAATGTTTACTGAAATTGAGCATGACTATATTGTACACCGCTGCTTCTAATGTAGAAAGAAATTTCAAACATTTAACAGCAGCCAAGTTGCAAATAAGCACCCTATTTTATTCATTACTGAGTCTTAATAAGTCATTTAAACCTGAAAATGTAGTGTTTCTATGGTCTTCACAAATCACTTAAACATGAAATGACAGTGTTTGTTGCTATGACCTCATAAGTCACAAAAACCCAAACATGTCCTCACAAGTAGCATAAAAATCAAGTCTGCCCAAAATATAGCCTTAGACAAAATCTCAACAGATGGATCTATTCCTAGAAACATTGGTAGGAAATTATTTGAAAACCATGTCTGTTGGACCTTGGGAAAGGCATGTCCTAATATTTCACGTTTTTTTCACAAGTC
>JAQIUQ010004472.1:0-23716 GCA_030378365.1 Hybognathus amarus
AAGCGGCACCAACTCTTTGCTGGACTAGAATTGTTCTTTTACCACGTCATGCTTACGTCAGGGGTAGGGATGCACCGAAATGAAAATTCTTGGCCGAAACCGAAAAAGAGGAAACCAAGGCCGAAAACCGAAACACCGAAATAATGCCAATTATTAGTATCATTGCATTTATGGCTATGACTGTGTACAAACTTTACTAAAATGAAGGCATTGCAATTGCATAAATTAATATAACATTTTCAAAGAATAAATCAATTACAAACTATGCAAATATTTATTTTGCACAGTGCACAGTATAAAATAAAATTCAAACTAAAATGTTTAACTTGACCCCACTCATGTGTACACTAAATAATAATCTACTGGCCTGCAGAAAGGTTTTAAAATGAAATGTTCTCTCAAAAACAAAGCAGAGTGCAAACTTCTCATCACACCAGCACCCAGTTTGCACGTCTAAATTAGTTACATTTTAAAAATTTAGCATACAACAGCATAAAAGCCCTTTTTAATGAACAATGGTCCATGTTTGATACAAATGTACATGAAACTTAATGAAACATGTTTAGTGAATGTAGAAAATATTTAAGAGAGCATTAATTTAGTTCTATACATACATACATGCATGTTCCCAATTCCCATACATATTTGTTTGTAATGTCACAAGTAATAATCTCAGGGTTTACTGGGTTTTACATGATTATTTTTGTATTGGTAGCGGAATACTAAAAGAAATAAACATTGTCATGTGTTTATCTTTCTTCTTCTCACCGATTCCTAATGGTTAGAGGACAGTTTTGAGTCGTCCACTGTCGTTTCAAGGAATAGTACAACGGAGAGCGCTGTCAAGTATAAACGCCTCGACCGTTTGGAGCGGTGCGCGCGCTGTCTGTGGAGACTCGCACTGCCTTGTTTATACTTTCGCCTGCCTCCGTAGCGCGAGTCTCCACAGACAGCGCGCGCACCGCTCTTGACCCGCACGCAACCGGAGTGGTCGTCATGGCGGCGCGCATTGTTTAGAGCAGATATAGGTGGATAAACAAGGCTTCCGTCTCCTCGCGGCTTCAGATACACTGAAATGCGTCCACACCTCAGACACGTTGCTTCAGACAAGCACGTGCGGCTCGCGGTTTCTGTTTGCGTCATCACAATATTTCGGCCGTATTGTTTCGGTGATAAAAGTCTTTCGGCCGAAAACCGAAAATGCACTTTTGGGCCATTTTCGGCCGAAATTTCGCGGCCGAATATCGGTGCATCCCTAGTCAGGGGCAGGGTTATTGTCGAACTTCCTCTGGAACAAAATCTCTGTCTATAGTAATCCAGACGAGCAGCACAAATGTGTTCCAAATGTCTCCTTCTGACCCCAATATAGACCATTTCACAAGATGTCAACAACACTGGTCCAGAAGCACTTCCTGTTTCAGTTTGTAACTGTTTTCTTTATTTCACATGTAAAGAAAACATTTTAAAGATGTTTATTTAACTTTTTGATTCAGTTTTAAATGTTCTGTTGGTTGTATTTTATCCCAGCTTTAATGTAGTGTTAAAAAACTGAAACAGGAAGTGCTTCAGGACCAGTGTTGTTTACATCTTGTGAAATGGTCTATAGGATTGCAAAGCCAGGAGAAACATTTGCAGACAGACGATGTAGTCCAACATTGTAGCTCTTATGCTTGAAGTTTGGAAAGCTAAGACGTATGGCAATGTACACAGTGACTTAACGACATCTTGCGCTGGGCTCTCTAGCCAATGGGAAAACACACAGGTCCAGAGAAGGTTCGCAAGTTGAACCAACTTTGAACCAGTACCAGTTCCGAACCAGTTATTTTTTGGTGGAAAAGGGGTTTAGGAGATTAACACTGGGAAACAAACTATGCTGGAGCACTGACTGATACAGATGAGACGAATTAGCATCCACAAATAGGGACAGACGTGAAATAAAACAGGAAATACTAAACGGAGAGAAAAAACATAACTTATCGGGAAACGGATTTAGTATAATATTATTTTTGATCAAATCCTCAATGTTTCACTTTAGCAGAACCATTGTTTCATCTTTAAAGCCACAATATGTACTTTTTCGGCTTTAAAAATAGCAAAGAAACTGTATCTATGTTATATATTTCTATTAGATGTGTACTTACATTATCCCGACAGTTTCCACCAACTTTCAAACACGAAGAAATTTATAGTTTAATTCGAAGAAACGGGACGTTTCTTTATTTCCGATTTCGTCGTCCGTCTATGGCGTCATATAACCTTTGACTCCTCTATTTTCTCTAACTTCCTTGCGAAACCACCAAACACAAAGGGGAACACTGGACTACCGCCAAGAAAGCATAGAAAATGACGAAGAAAAAAAGTAAGACGTATTTTTATGCGTGTAAATCACGTGCCCGCTCACGAGCGCTCACTCAGACGAGATGCACTGTCCCCGGTGCTGCTCGCGCATATAGCGCTGCCCGTTCCGGTCGTCTCATTCAAATCAGCCAACTGTTGCTGTTAGCGAGCCGCGCACATTGAATACTCATATGAGTCAGGTTCCGAATGTACGTGCCCGCTTTAGCGCGCTCATGCTTACTAAATAAACGCCTCACCTGCGGTGCAAGCTCTCACTACATTCACTTTAGCACATAGTGATGCATAACGCAAACCCAGTCAACGTTTGACTGCAGTATCTTACGTGCTTATAAAATCCGGTGTGCCCTATATGAAAAATGTTCTAAAATAGGTCATTCATTGAAGGAGCGTAAAATAAATATTTATATTCGTCTGTATTATAGTTATGAACCACGATTACGCTTTGCCTGCACGTTCTGCTGCTACAGCCAGCTCAGTATAAAGCTCAAACGTACGGGTGAAAGATATGACCCGAGAAGGGTTTGGCCACAGGAGAAGCATGACACAGATAAACATTGGGGTTGCATTTAAAGCTTCTTGACAAGCTAAATCTACAGAGAGATTCCGTATATTTTGTAAAAACGATCATGTCATGTCATGAGCTGAGCTGGTTGTCGATCGACAGCGACAACAACTCCCATGAGCCCACGCTCTTTCCTGACGTCATCAAAGTACGTCTTTTGTTATTATGTTAAATGAGTGACCCCTGGTGGCCAAAAAAATTACATATTGTACGTTTAATACATTTCTTTTGTTTACATTCGACAGCTGGGAAGGCGAGGAGCAAGTGGACAGGTAATGAAGTGAAGGCTGTGGAGCGGCACATGATTCATTTCATAACCAGCTGCAAGGTGCCAGGTAAAAAGGACTGTGACTCCTGTCTCCAGGCAGAACCAGTGGCTCTGAAAGACCGAGACTGGGCTGCAATCAAATACTACATTCACAATAGAATCATATCAATGAAAAGGAAGATGTGTAAGTAGAGGTTTCCAAACCTGTACTGGAGTACCCCAACACTGCGCGTTTTTTATGTCTACCTAATCAGGTGTGTTTAATTAGGGAGACAAAGAACACGTGCAGTGTTGGGGGTTCTCCAGTACAGGTTTGGGAACCAATGAACTTGAACATGCCAACTGTGGTTGAGGGGCAATTTAATTTCTGTTGAACTTGGTTAGAAAAATGCTCACTGTGTACTGTTGTAATCAGTGTCACCTTAGATATCCAGTGAAAATGAGTTTCGTTTTGATATTCTCATTTTAATTCAAGGATTGCTATTGATGTTTTCTTGTACAAGCATGTTACAACCTAGTTTTGACTTAGGCTGCCATGTTGACATGTATTCATGAGGGCTATTAATGATATGTTTTCTTTTATCCCCAGCCTTCAGACACTTTTTTTTTTCTTTTCTTACTACCTCTGGATCATATCATAATGCATTGTTTCAAGTAACTGACAATCTCTTTCATAGAATAAGGTTTAAATGTATATGTAATCTATACTCTCTTTGTCAACAAGCAAGGACTTTAAAGGGATACTCCACTTTTTTGGAAATAGGCTCATTTTACCACTCCCCCAGAGTTAAACAGTTGAGTTTTACCGTTTTCGAATCCATTCAGCCGATTTTCTGATATTTAGAAGAATATCAGTAACCAGACAGTTTCTGGTCTCATTGACTTCCATAGTATATTTTTTTCCAACTATGGAAGTCAATGAGACCAACATATGTCTGGTTACTGATATTCCTCTAAATATCAGAAAATCAGCTGAATGGATTCGAAAAGCGGTAAAATTCGACTGGGCGAAGTGGTCAAATGAGCCTATTTCCAAAAAAAGTGGAGTATCCCTTAAGGGATTGTTACTTTCAAACATATTTCCCAAGTTTTCAGTGTTTTGTTTTGGACACTAAAGAGAGTAGTTCTTTCATTTCAAATAAGCTGTCTTTTGTATTGCCTTATCCTGTATTGTGGCTGGTTGTTCAATGATTTAAAAACAGTTGATGAGGGTTGCCATTTCTTAATTTTAGTTAAGCCCTAGTCCATCCATATGCAGCATTGGGTAGCCAATGAAAGTCAATCATTTTCATACTTGTACCTATTTTGGTTAAGCTATGAATACAAGTAAGAAAGACCTGATGTGTTTCCTCTTTCTTTCACATAACATCTACTCTGAAATCCATGAATAGACAATGAGACATTTGAAGACCGTAAATATGAAAAATGTTTACTGAAATTGAGCATGACTATATTGTACACCGCTGCTTCTAATGTAGAAAGAAATTTCAAACATTTAACAGCAGCCAAGTTGCAAATAAGCACCCTATTTTATTCATTACTGAGTCTTAATAAGTCATTTAAACCTGAAAATGTAGTGTTTCTATGGTCTTCACAAATCACTTAAACATGAAATGACAGTGTTTGTTGCTATGACCTCATAAGTCACAAAAACCCAAACATGTCCTCACAAGTAGCATAAAAATCAAGTCTGCCCAAAATATAGCCTTAGACAAAATCTCAACAGATGGATCTTTTCCTAGAAACATTGGTAGGAAATTATTTGAAAACCATGTCTGTTGGACCTTGGGAAAGGCATGTCCTAATATTTCACGTCTTTTTCACAAGTCCCGATATATCATGAAAACAAGTATGTGTGTGTGTGTGTGTGTAGGGGGAGGGGGCTTAATCATTTCACTGTGTGTCTGGCCTGCTAAAGTAAATACATTTCTTAAGCCTGGTATTTTTTAAATAAGTTTTTATTTTTATTTTTTTATAAGTAAAGGCATATAACCTGTTTAATTGTAGTGCATTGACAATAGTTTTATATAATTAGTGTATTAATTAAATTAACTTGGTCCATAAATCAAAAAAGTAAGTAAATAAATCAAAAAGGAAGTGTGTTAAAACTTCTGCATACATTAACTGATCTTGATGAAACTTCAGCAGTGTGTTCGTTGTAAGAGGCCGATCACATGGATGTGACTATTGTGAGTCAAATATATAGCGCCACCAACTGGCAGCAGAAAGTGTTTCACTTTCAAAGTGCTTTGAAATCACACTCTTACTTTTACCCGATTTGCTTCAAACTTCATCTGTATAATGTAAACACATGCCAGATGAAGAGCTGTGAAAGCATTATTCAATATCTAAGATAATGTTGCCATAGCAACGCATCAAACTTTAACATTCCTTTTTTTATGATTTTGAGTCTCTTAGCGGCTTTTGGGGCCCTTAATGGGTTTGAAAACTCTTGAAACTTTGCACACAGGCCAGATCCCACAGCCATCAGAGCCGGGCTGAAGATGGTACCCGGGTGTGGCAAGGGGGCTAGACAGCGCCCCCTGGAACGGGGTCCAAAAACTTGGTCCATAAATCAAACACGCTTGCATGTAATAATATGAAACTCAGTACACATGTTGATCTCATCGTTTCATATATTCATATATTCTCCTCAAGCCGGACAACTTTCTAATTTACACTCATGAGCTAGGACCCACAGAAAGTCAGATATTTTGGTTTGAAAATGTTGAGTGTCTCTCTGAGCCTACACTTCTGTATGGCAAGCCCTTTTAACATTTAAAAGTTAAAAGTTTGACTATTCGTAATTAACATTGTAGATATCAACAACGTCTTTCTAGTCGTAATTACATTTTGGATAGTTTGTATTATCATTTAAGATATCTGTAACGTAATTGTGACTAGTCGAAACGACAGATAGAGTATGGCAAACCATTTTAACATTTAATCATTTTAACCTACTAGTCTCTATTTTCATGCTACTAGTACTTATTTTTAGATACTAGTATCTATTCCATTAAGTACTAGTACTTATTCATTAGCTACTAGTGCTTATTCTTTAGATACTAGTGCCTTTTCTTTAGATACTAGTGTTTATTCTTTAGGTACTAGTACCTTTTTAAAGATACTAGTACTTATTCATTAGACACTAGTCCTTATTTATTAGATACTAGTACTTATTCATTAGATGCTAGTCCTTATTCATTACATACCAATGCTTATTAATTAGTTACTAGTACTTATTCATTAGACACTAGTACTTATTTCAATGGTGACTAGTAACTATTCTTTTGTTACTACTAGTCACATTTTTTCCATTGACTTCTATGGTGATCTGTCATTCAGATATCAACTATTCAGTTCTGACTAGTATGTTAGTATGTATTCCAATTGTGGAATACATACTAGTATGTATTCCAAAGCAGGGGTTTCGTTTTTGCACGTCGTGCAGAATAACCCTAAAGGCACCAAGGTGGCGGTGCCACCGGCTTTATATATATATATATATATATATATATATATATATATATATATTAGAGCTGTCAGTTAAACGCGTTATTAACGGCGTTAACGCAAACCCATTTTAACGGCGTTAATTTTTTTATCGCGCGATTAACGGTCTTTTTGTCCTAGCAAACTTTGTAGTTTTTTCACATACTTTTGCAACAGGACGCGGCATGCGTCCTGATCCATTTCAGCGTCTCGCGCTCGTCATCCACTCAAAGCCGGCTCGCAAGCCCATACGAGTGTGTGCGTCGTGCCTGTTGTTTTGTTTCCGGTCTAGCTAGATCCGCTTGCGCTTTGGTCGAAGAAGCAACGAAACGTCCTCGCGCGGCGCAAGCCATTGAAATGAATGGGTTTCAGAGCGCAGCGCGAGGCTGTTTTGTGCCGCACACACTCGTTTCAGCTTGCGAGCCGGCCAAATAGTAACGTTATGTTTTGAGTGGCATGACGAGCGCTGAGACGCCGAAATGGATGCCAATGAGATTCTGAATGTAAAGTTTACTTTTAAAAAGTTGCCAAATTGTCCCATTGACAAGACCAAAGCGATCTGTATGTTTTGTCATTATGAACTGAGCTGTCATCATCGCAGCACGTCCAGCCTGAAACACCACTTGATGATGGCCAAGCAAACACACACACAAACACAGATGATGCAAATTCTCCACCCCCGTCAATATCAGGACCTCGTCAGTATTTCTTTCACCCTTTTATTGATGGACAGTGTTGCATTGTGTGAGAGATTATTTAGGCTATATATGTTAGAGTGAAATTGACACTATTCCAATGTTATTTTCAATAATAATAATTAAAAAAAAAACATTTGCACTAAACAAGCCAATCCACTTTTCCATGTTGATAAGAGCATTAAAATTAGAAAAAAATGTATCAAAAAGAAATCAAAAGACATTAAGAATAGATAAAAATGTGCGATTAATCGCGAGTTAACTATGACATTAATGCGATTAATCGCGATTAAATATTTTAATCGTTTGACAGCACTAATATATATATATATATATATATATATGCTGCGAGCAGCGATGGAGGGCCAAAGCCGGCGGTACCGCCATCCCGGTGCCTGGACAAGGTTGCGGTGCCACCGGCTTGGGCCGCGCAATCGCTGCTCGCAGCTATATTTTTTTTTATTTTTTTTTATTTTTCTAGCGACTATTCGGGCACTTTTGGGGCCCTTAACATGCTCGAAAACTCTTGAAACTTTGCACACGGGTCAGAACCCGCGGCCATCAGAGCCGGGCTGAAGCTGGTACCCGGGCGTGGCAGGGCAGCTCGTCAGCGCCCCCTGGAATGGGGTCCGAACACCTGGTCCATAACTCAAACACACTTGCATGTAATAATATGAAACTCGGTACACATGTCGATAGCAGAATTTCATCTATACCTCGCGTTCTTACTTTTTACCCCAGCCCAACAGGAAGTCGGCTATTGAGGTTTTTTTGTAAAACACACGCAATGAACTTTTAAATACTCCTCCTAGAGCTCCTGATCCAAATTCGACGAAACTCGGTCAGCGTGAAGTCAAGACATTGAGGATGAAAGTTTGCGTGGGGATTTTTGATATCTCGAACGGTTTGGCCGTGGCGAGGAAACGAAACTATGGCGAGAAACGTGAAACAGGAAGTGTGTCATAACTTCAGCATACATTAACTGATCTGGATGAAACTTCAGCAGTGCGTTCGCTGTAAGAGGACGATCACATGGATGTGACTATTGTGAGTCAAAGTTATAGCGCCACCAACTGGCAGCAGGAAGTGTGTCACTTTCAAAATGCTTTGAAATCACCCTCTTATTTTTACCCGATTTGCTTCAAACTTCATCTGTATAATGTAAATACACGGCAGATGAAGACCTATGAATGGATTCTTGATATCTTTGAAACTGTTGCCGTGGCGACGCATTAAACTTTACCATTCTTTTAGGATGCATTCTTTTAGGGATTCGAACATTTGTCCATAAATCAAACACACGTGCATGGATTAATATGAAACTCGGTACACTCATAGATCACATCAGGCCAAACAACTTTCGTGCTCTAAGTTTTACGACAGTTCAAACGGATGTCGGGAATTATGTTTTTTTTTTAAATAAATGTCCTAGAAAAACATCAAATTACAACCCATGCTGTTACCAATCACCACCAAACTCGGTGTGCATGAAGTCAAGACATTGAGGATGCTAAATTCCAGACGGATTTGTGATATCTCGAACGGTTTGGCCGTGGCGGATTTTTTTGACTAAAAAAGGACACATAAAGTGTGTTATAACTTGGTTAGTTTTACTGACAATTACAAAACTTGCCGTGTATATTGTTCTATTCAAGCCAAACAACTTTCTAATTAACAATAATAAGCTCAAACCCACAGAAAGTCAGATATTGTAGTTTGAATATGATCATGCTCTTTCTGAGCCTAGGCCTGTCTTTGCCTGTGTGTGTGTGTGTGTGTGTGTGTGTGTAGGGGGAGGGGGCTTAATCATTTCACTGTGTGTCTGGCCTGCTAAAGTAAATACATTTCTTAAGCCTGGTATTTTTTAAATAAGTTTTTATTTTTATTTTTTTTATAAGTAAAGGCATATAACCTGTTTAATTGTAGTGCATTGACAATAGTTTTATATAATTAGTGTATTAATTAAATTAACTTGGTCCATAAATCAAAAAAGTAAGTAAATAAATCAAAAAGGAAGTGTGTTAAAACTTCTGCATACATTAACTGATCTTGATGAAACTTCAGCAGTGTGTTCGTTGTAAGAGGCCGATCACATGGATGTGACTATTGTGAGTCAAATATATAGCGCCACCAACTGGCAGCAGAAAGTGTTTCACTTTCAAAATGCTTTGAAATCACACTCTTACTTTTACCCGATTTGCTTCAAACTTCATCTGTATAATGTAAACACACGCCAGATGAAGAGCTGTGAAAGCATTATTCAATATCTAAGATAATGTTGCCATAGCAACGCATCAAACTTTAACATTCCTTTTTTTTGATGATTTTGAGTCTCTTAGCGGCTTTTGGGGCCCTTAATGGGTTTGAAAACTCTTGAAACTTTGCACACAGGTCAGATCCCACAGCCATCAGAGCCTGGCTGAAGATGGTACCCGGGTGTGGCAAGGGGGCTAGACAGCGCCCCCTGGAACGGGGTCCAAAAACTTGGTCCATAAATCAAACACGCTTGCATGTAATAATATGAAACTCAGTACACATGTTGATCTCATCGTTTCATATATTCATATATTCTCCTCAAGCCGGACAACTTTCTAATTTACACTCATGAGCTAGGACCCACAGAAAGTCAGATATTTTGGTTTGAAAATGTTGAGTGTCTCTCTGAGCCTACACTTCTGTATGGCAAGCCCTTTTAACATTTAAAAGCTAAGTTTGACTATTCGTAATTAACATTGTAGATATCAACAACGTCTTTCTAGTCGTAATTACATTTTGGATAGTTTGTATTATCATTTAAGATATCTGTAACGTAATTGTGACTAGTCGAAACGACAGATAGAGTATGGCAAACCGTTTTAACATTTAATCATTTTAACCTACTAGTCTCTATTTTCATGCTACTAGTACTTATTTTTTAGATACTAGTATCTATTCCATTAAGTACTAGTACTTATTCATTAGCTACTAGTGCTTATTCTTTAGATACTAGTGCCTTTTCTTTAGATACTAGTGTTTATTCTTTAGGTACTAGTACCTTTTTAAAGATACTAGTACTTATTCATTAGACACTAGTCCTTATTTATTAGATACTAGTACTTATTCATTAGATGCTAGTCCTTATTCATTACATACCAATGCTTATTAATTAGTTACTAGTACTTATTCATTAGATACTAGTACCTATTAAATAGATACTAGTACTTATTCATTAGACACTAGTACTTATTTCAATGGTGACTAGTAACTATTCTTTTGTTACTACTAGTCACATTTTTTCCATTGAATTCTATGGTGATCTGTCATTCAGATATCAACTATTCAGTTCTGACTAGTATGTTAGTATGTATTCCAATTGTGGAATACATACTAGTATGTATTCCAAAGCAGGGGTTACGTTTTTGCACGTCGTGCAGAATAACCCTAAAGGCACCAAGGTGGCGGTGCCACCGGCTTCATATATATATATATATATATATATATATATATATATATATATACACACACATATAAATATAGCTGCGAGCAGCGATGGAGGGCCAAAGCCGGCGGTACCGCCATCCCGGTGCCTTTAGGCCTTTAGGCACCGGGGTTGCGGTGCCACCGGCTTGGGCCCGCAATCGCTGCTCGCAGCTATATTTCTTCTTCTTCTTTATAATTATTTTTCTGCTACCTTTTGGGCATTTTTGGGGCCCTTAACATGCTCGAAAACTCTTGAAACTTTGCACATGGGTCAGAACCCGCGGCCATCAGAGCCGGGCTGAAGCTGGTACCCGGGCGTGGCAGGGAGGCTCGTCAGCGCCCCCTGGAACGGGGTCCGAACACTTGGTCCATAACTCAAACACGCTTGTATGTAATAATATGAAACTCGGTACACATGTTGATCTCATCGTTTCATCTATACTTCGCACTTTTACTTTTTACCCCAGCCCAACAGGAAGTCGGCTTTTGAGGTTTGCTTGTAAAACACACGCAATGCAAATTAAAGTACTCCTCCTAGAGCACTGATCCAAATTCGACGAAACTCGGTCAGCGTGAAGTCAAGACATTGAGGATGTAAGCTTGTGTGGGGATTTTTGATATCTCGAATGGTTTGGCTGTGGCGAAGAAACGAAATTATGGCGAGAAACGTGAAACAGGAAGTGTGTCATAACTTCAGCATACATTAACTGATCTTGATGAAACTTCAGCAGTGTGTTCGCTGTAAGAGGACGATCACATGGATGTGACTATTGTGAGTCAAAGTTATAGCGCCACCAACTGGCAGCAGGAAGTGTGTCACTTTCAAAATGCTTTGAAATCACCCTCTTATTTTAACCCGAATTGCTTCAAACTTCATCTGTACAATGTAAATACATGGCAGATGAAGACCTGTGAATGGATTCTTGATATCTTTGATACTGTTGCCGTGGCGACGCATCAAACTTTACCATTCTTTTAGGATGCTTTTGAGACTCTTAGCATGCTTGACATTGCATGAAACTCGTCAGACACATCACATTTATTAGCCAGTAGACATGTGCAAAGTTTCAGAAACGGGCGTGGTGCAGGGACTAAATAGCGCCACCTTTTGACAAAAGTGGGGGTGTTAGTTTTATCTAGAGTTACAAAAATCGGTATGTATATTGTACTCCTTAAGCCAGACAACTTTCTAATTTATTGTTATTAGCTTGGACCAACAGAAAGTCAGATATTGTCGTTTGAATATGGTGAGCGTCTCTGTATGGCAAGCCCTTTTAACATTTAAAAGCTAAGTTTGACTATCCGAATTAACATTGTAGATATCAACAACGTCTTTCTGACTAGTCGTAATTACATTTTGGATAGTTTGTATTATCATTTAAGATATCTGTAACGTAATTGTGACTAGTCGAAACGACAGATAGAGTATGGCAAGCTGTTTTAACATTTAATCATTTAATGAAAGGGCCAAAGCCTGCGGCACCGCCACCCCGGTGCCTTTAGGTAACTAAAGGAACCGGGATTGCGGTGCCACCGGCTTGGGCCCACCATCGCTGCTTGCAGCTTTAATTTGATCTTAAGTTTCTGTATGTCCATTAGAAAATGAATTACATGCTCATACTTTTAATTATGCCTGATAAGAATTTGTAATCTCTGTGTTTAAATGTTTTTTTAATTATAATCCTTGTTTTGTAAATCGCCATGACAGTGAAAAACAGGGTGCAGCCTGTAGCCCACCTAACCTTCCATCAAAGGAGCAAGCCTAGTAAGACATTTTATGTGTATAATACTGCTATAATAAATCTTACGGTTGATGTGCCTTTTGTTATTTTGGTTGTAACCTTTTTAAATCTTCTTGAAGTTTCAGTAAGAAGAAAGCTGGCCCACCCTCTCACCCCTTTTTTAACTGCTCCAGCCCATCCCACATCATCGTGTAGTGAAGGTTAGTGTCCCCTCTATAGTAAAATGCATCAAATCCCTAAACTCAAGTAGACACAGTGTACTACACAGGTCCACAGCGCATACCATAGTTTGATGTTCCAGATACGGTTTTTGAGTTTATTTTAGTAGTGTGATCAGTAAGCCAAGGTTTTCTGTCTTTCAAAGAGGCAGCAGTTCATATTCAAGAGGCGCCGGGACTGGAGGATTGGAGGACTGAAGGCTTTCCTGACTGTAAGCTATTTAAGACGCAGACAAAGAACACACTGACCCCCACTCACAAACACACACACAAAGATGCAAAGATGCAAAGCATCTTCTATGCAAAAAAAAAAAGAATGACAGAAAAAGTTTGAGAATCACTGATGTGGAGTAACTCTGGGTTAGCTCTGTTATTTTGAGATTAAATAGATAGAAATATTAAATTAGAAATATAGAAACTGCTGATAGAAATTAGGGATGTCAACAATTAATTGACAATCGATTAATTGTCGATAATACATTTAATCGATAAAACTTATCGATCATCAATTAAGCGGGATCATGCACTTGCGTGCTGCTCAACCGCAAAACATGTAAGCAAGCGCGCCGGTGTGGTGAAGTGTTGAGTCCCACTGAATGACATCGGAATGACACATACCGGAGTTGTTTGAGACTATTTTACACCTTCATTACTACTAAATTTGCGTGTGCATTCGCATCCTTTTGTTTTGTGCAAATTTAAGTTGTAATAGTTTATTTTGTGTACGCCTATATATCTAATTTATCTCATATTGGATGCATTTGTTTAAGAATTGACGTGCTCTTTAAGGCGCTTCGCTCAAACGACAACGCACTAATAATGACTATTGGGACTGTCATATTTAGGGTTGGGTACCGAAACTCGGTTCCAATAGGGAACCGGTTCTGACGTAAACGGTAACCAGACCGAATAAGAATGAAAACTTCGGTGCCTGATTTCGATTCCTGAGTCTATGGCATGAGGCGCACACACACAGTCTCTCGCTGTCTCCCTCTCCCAGCTAACACACGACGTAACAGTTACGTAATTTAATCTAACTTGAATCCAGTTAGATTAGCTCTCTGGGGGAACAGATAGGCAGTCAGGTAAAACACTATTTAAAATTTACAGGTAAAACACTATTTAAAAATGAAATTGTTTTAGTGATTTTTACCACATACAAACACATTTTTGGGGTCAATGTTTTGAGAAAGACTAAACAAAATGACAATACAATTACACAACAGACAGGCGTTACAAGTTTTATTAAAACAACAAATGTAACAACAGAACTAAGTTGTTACAGAAAATAAATAAATAAATGGGCAAATAGTTTTAAAGCAAGATCAATAAAAAGGGGTAAAATCTGCAGAGGAGATGAGATTTGCATTTTAGAGCCAGAGTGTGAAGATGAATAGTTCCAGCACACAAAAGTGAGAAAAATATTCAACAGCTCTCCCAATCAACTAGTGATGAGTTGTTCATTGCGTTTGTCATGTGACAAATGAATGAAAGACTTGAAAGTTAAAGTAACTATTTAGGTTCCCTGTAAATTATTTTTGACTGCATTATAATGATTTCTTAATTCATAATATGATCAAGATTGTGTACAGTGGTTACTCAACCAGAATAATACTTTTACCGTCGTCGCTCCGCGGCGGTGAAATTCGGATCTGTATTTGCTGCCTTTTACCGCTAAGCGGCGCTACAATCACAGACTTTGAAATGTGTCCGTTTATTCTCTCTATTGCGTAATCTAACGCCGCGCCGCGGCTCATTCAGAGCGATTGAAAGCTGGTAACAGATGAATTCAAGTGAAACAAACAAATTCATAATCACAATACTGAAATTAAATTGAATAAATAGTAAAAACATTACAACATAAAACATTGCAACAGAATATATATATATTAGGCTACCAATGGGGCTAAGGAAGAGCATAAGACGAGACTTAATTGTGTCCAGACGGTAGCTCAGTGGGTAACGCAACAACATAAATCTCACTGCGCTTCAAGCGATCCGAGATCGAATCTCACTGTGGCCAATATACTGTTGGCCAACTTCATTTATGTTTTTATGTTTTATTATGTTTTATGTTTTACGTTCTTGATGCTTAAATATGTAACTGTTTATTAGCGAGTTCATTAACTGTTTATTTATTTAATGTCAAGCGTTTTGTTTAATTATCATCAATGCCACTTTAACGTAAATTTGCTAGATTCCATGTAGAGCCGCTGCACGACCAAACTGATGAGGGAAATGAAAATACTTTTTTTTTAAAGCTGATCGCGTCAGAAAATGAAAATAATGATGCTCGTCTTTAATCTGCTAAATTATTGTTTTGTGAAGTTGACTGACAGTGATACCTGGCCATAGCAATGGGAGACTGATTTTGTTGACTTGACAGACTAACTAAGTAGTATTACTTTCAATATAAAAACAAATGAAAATGTAAAAGAACACTAAAATTGATTAAGTTTGAATCCCGAACAAACATGGTCTACTTTTTTATTATTAATGCAGAGAGATTTGTCAATAGTTCTAAAACTTTTTTACCCCCCTTTTTTGTCTAGCCTATATTTTATATTTATAAAATAAAATTACCATGCATTTCCATTTACATTAGGGACCTTTTTATCCAACAAAAATGACTGAATTAACATCTGCATAATAATAATAATAATAATAAAAACACTATTTTTTTCTTGTAAAAACACAATTTTTTTATTTCAATTCGAAAAAGAAGTTCTGATAAAGATATGTGGCACTTGCCGTTTTTATGGCTGTGAAATGTGGGCGGGGTTGCAAAGGTGTGAATCAAAAGTGAAAACCATTATGAAACGATCAGAGGCGCCTATTCAAACCGAGGGGCACGTGCCCTTTCAGATTTTTGAGGCAAATTAAATTTAAATGTAGCCTACTTTAGCTTCCAAAAGACTTCCAAAAATATATAGTTTTATTTGAAATGATCACACCGGTAAGATTAGAATGGTCAGTGCCCCTGTCATCGGCTGATAAATTTGTTCTAAAAAAGAACAAATTTATGACCTAAAAAAGAAACACTGTCACATTAAACATTTATCTTATCATAAACATTGACTAGTTGTGTGTGTGCGTCACCATTAAATGTTTTAGATTTTTTTTTTTTCGATAATGTGTTGGATTTTACATTCTGTATTTTTCGGGGATTTTATTGTAGGCTACTAAATTATATTATCCATTAATTAACTTTTTAGCATAGACCTAAAAAAGAAACACTGTCACATTAAACTAGCTACATCTTGCAAGCTTTGGAAGTTAAAAGTTATATGCATTTTTTTTATTTTATTCTTATGAAAAATGCACAAAAATACAATTTTAGATTTTTATATGAATATATTTTCCAAACCATGTTTTTTTAATCTAAAACTGTAAGAACATCATATAGGCTAGCTATAAATCTAAAAACATATATTATTTTTATTTATTATTATTTTAATCCATAAATCCATAAGTCTAAAAACCATAATCTATATTTATATACGGATGCTAAAATTATAACAACGTCAACACGAAGAAAAATTTATTACATTAGGAATATATTTTTCTAATAAATACATTCTCTGGGAATTTATATTTCAAGTTGTGACAGCAAAAAAAAATGGAATTCCCATTTTTTTAGGGCACAAATGCTGGGTTACTATTTTTATTGAAGTAAAAATTGTCTTTCCACAAAAAATTGTCTTTCCACAAAAAGTTGCGTCAAGTCCGTCTAACGTTTTTCTTTAATGGTTGAGAGACATTTATCTTATAAACATTGACTAGTTGTGTGTTCGTGTCACGCGTTAAATGTTTTAGAATGTCAAACACCATTCAAATGCAAAATATGCGCCCTCCCCCACTTTA
The DNA here is from genome assembly GCA_030378365.1 of Hybognathus amarus. NCBI lineage: Eukaryota > Metazoa > Chordata > Actinopteri > Cypriniformes > Leuciscidae > Hybognathus > Hybognathus amarus. Next base: position 16,659 of record JAQIUQ010004472.1, read on the forward strand.
AGCTAACTCAAGCAAGCTCCTGAGATGAGGCTGGCAATATGTTGTTTTTTCCCCGGCTCACAACTGAGCTCCCAAGCCTCAAGCATTAATGCGGAGGCACATGAATGAAGGATCTCCATATGATATGCTCATATTAATTTTAACGTACATATTTCCAAAGTCTTGTTTCCTAAAGTGTTACATTAAATGGCGAAATATGTGTGTTTGTTTTAACGTGTGTGTGTAGACTACAAAGGTAAAGATGCATGGGCGTCAGTTTGGTTTGAAATGTGCTGGGGACAGAGACGTACTCGGAAGGGCATTTTCAAAAGTGCTGGGTACAATGACGCATTCATTCTTTTTTTCTCTTTTGAGTAGGTCATGTTTTGAAAGACGATGTCCTGACCTGTAGCTTCCTGATGTACATAAATAAAATTGAGCACAATGTCCGAGTACAGTGATTACGCCCTATTAAACCTGTACAGTGATGGTCCAGTGGTAGAATTTCTGCCTAGCGTGTCGGGACTCTGGAGATTCCAGGTTCTAATCCGCACTCGTATAGTTTTTTTTTTTTTTCTCATCAAAACCAATAATGTGTATCAGTGGTTGAATTAATATTATGTTTATCAGTGGTTGTATATGTTTTGATGAGGGGAAAAATATACGAGATATACATATAAAATATACAATTTTATTTTTATAAATATAAGCAAAAACTATATGCTGTAACACAGTTTTAGAACTAGACAAATCTCTCTTCATTAATAATAGGATTTAAAATGCATTAATAGGCTAATACAAAATTTACTAAAGTCCCAAGTTTGTTCGGGATTTGAACCCGTGTCATCTAAATGATCGAACAGTAAGTTCTAACACTCGGCCATAAATTTACTCTGTTTTATCGTTAGCATATTGTAGACCTTTTACAGTTTTAAAAGATGACATATTATCTGTATGACCAAAAATCATGGAGTGGGCTAGCCTTTTAAGTTCTCTAATTAATTTCCACTGACTGCAAGAGAGGCCTATTTTAACTTTTGATTCATAAAATGTTCTGCTCTAAAAGTTTGTTACAGTATATTCTGTTTAAATGTACTTTTACTTAATTAAGTTTTGCTTTCGTTAAATTTAACCGAATCTGTTGTAGGCTAAATAATTTTATTTTTATTATTTTTTGTTCTAAAAGTTTGTTCTATTCTGTTTCGTTTGTTTATTTTTTACATATTCAGTCAGTCTCATTCTTGTTTTTTTTACAAGACCTTGTGCTGTGTTTTTTAATAAACAGATACAAACAGAGATATATAGCCTAATAGTTCGTACAAATAAACGTCTATATGTCTTTAATTAATAATACAATTATTACTTTAACATGCAGTTTCAACTTCGCCAAATCTTTGTTTGTTTCATTATTGTAGCCTACAGAAAATGCAAATAGCTCTTGTTTTAATTTTTCATGTTTGTTGGTTATTTGGAAATTGCCATAGTTGTAGTATTTCATCCTTACTGTTAACTGACATAGCCCCGCTGCAATTGCGGCTGTTTTGCTAAATGCCCCTTTGCGCCACCTGGCGGTCATTTCGCGAACGACCTTGAAATGCGGCAAGTTTATTTTTACCGCGGCAGATTTGCCGCGGTACGACTCGCGCGGCAATAGGCATTCTGGTTGGCTACCCACTGTAGGTGGATGTGTTCAGATATTTACCTGTTAAAACATTTAAAGCCACTTAAATGAAGGAAATAACTCGAAAAAAGATTTTCATTTTGATGAACGTGAGTCATCGCATCACTAAAATCACAAAAAGAAGATTGCTGTGGATTAAATTAGGATTAGTTATCAGGATTTTACTGTTGATTATTTGAGATGATCCAGGATCGTTAGGTCAGCAATCTGGCCGAGTGACTTACGAGTGACAGACTTGGGTACCCCTACGCACCAATGACACATACCATGATGAAATGACAAGACGTCAGGAGAATGAGGGCATTCCAATGACTCCCTTTTTGAGCCTTCCATTGGACATGGTAGAGCAGTTTCCGATTGACTACATGCACCAAGCCTGCCTGGGTGTAATGAACAACCTCAATTTAGCAAATGATATGTATTCTTCAGACCATTAATACAAATTTAACAATACATGCTCCGAATTAAGCAGTATAAGACTTTCAAAATGCTGATACAAAAATAAAATGTTGTTAATAAGCATCATTTAAAAATGATTTTAAGATATCTGTAATATTTCTTGAATTACAGGTCTTCAAACTTTGGTGCGTTTCTCATGTTTGACCTGTCACCATTGGCATACAATGCAACAAAAATTGCTAAAGTCAACAGATTTAACTAATAGAGCTACAAATATCTGAGCAAAAAAAAAAAAATGATGTCATTTCTCTTAAGGCAGTTGTAATGGTTAGAGAGTCAGACTTGTAACCCGAATTTTAGCCAGTTTCCTGTTTACAGACATTACAGGGTGCATACCAGAGGGCAGATCATTAAAGCCAGATTGGTGAGCTGGAGTATTGAAGCTTTCCTTATTGTTTGCTGACTCAATAAAATGTGATTTTTAGCTGGATCTGTTTGTCTGTCTTTAATTTTGCTATGAATTATGTTATAACTACACACGTATCTAGAAAAAAATATATATTTTCCATATTAATCTGTTTTTGTCCTAACCAGTGACACACAATAATTCTATTTTAGAAACTGTTACTAGTTTTCTGCAGTTACTACTAGTTACTACTGTTACTAACTTCACAGCCAAAACAAACACAAAGTATGGCAATGATAATCTCAGGAACTGTTTATGTGCTTTATTTAATGTTAAAAGTAATGTGACTTTGAATATATATATATATATATATATATATATATATATATATATATATATATATATATATATATATATATATATATATATATATATATATATACTTAATCTCAGCAATGGTGAGATCTTGCAAGATCCCTAAACTATACATGATGATCTGTGGACAGCAAGAAATGGCAATGGAATGGCCTGATATTTATGGCTTTGGCCAAATGATGAAAATGAGATGCAAAAACTGTTTCAATCAGGGTTTCTGCAGGGTTTAGTCAGTTAAACTTAAGACTTTAAACCCTTTTTATGACCATTGTTATTTCAATTTATGACATACATGAATTACGAAAAATAACTTCCTTTCAAAAAGTCTTTTTTACTGACTTTCATTAAAAGTAATGTTTCATTATTTAAGGTTCCATTTTCTTTAGAGTAACAAACTCAAGGCACCTTTTTCCTAAGTATCAATAACACAGGAAGAACACTTAATTTTCACAATAATATCAGTCAATATTGATAATTATCACAATAAATGTCAAATCTTTTTTTCTTTCAATTTTAAAGGTAGATGTTTGCTCCTAACTAAAAGTTGTAGAAACCAGGGCCCGTATTCATAAAGAATCTTAATGCAAAAAGTAGCTCCTAGTGACAAGATTCTAAGAAAATTCTTAGAAATGTGGGCGTTACTCTTAAAATTAAAGAAAAATTCCTAGTAAAGAAAAAAGTAATTCAGAAAGAATCTTAACCCTTAAAAGAGGTCTTAAGGTCAAAATTGTTAGGAGTATGGATGAGGACTTTTAAGAGGCTTAAGAGTTTCTTTAGCAGAGGAGAAAATGGCAGAAAAGACGATGAAGAGGAGAAGAAATGTGTTGCAATAGACTACAGTGAGTTAATAGACGATATATATATATATATATATATATATATATATATATATATATATATATATATATATATCGTCTATTAACTCACTGTCGTCTATTGCAACACATTTCTTGATCCCTGCACGATCTTGTTTATTTATATATATATATATATATATATATATATATATATATATATATATATATATATATAAAAACAAGATCGTGCAGGGATCATGTTTGTGACTGATCTTATTAGAGACACGCTAATATCTCCGACACATCGCAATGCCATAACGCCAGAAATGAAAGTAGCCTAATCACTCCATTAAGATATTTGGCAAATGGGAAAATGCAATAATGCAGCAGTGATTTGGGTCTGTGACAACCGTCTGTAAGCAGTGATCACACAAAACAATTACAGTACAGCACTTTCAGAACCTCTTATTATGCCACCTTGCAGGCTCAAAAAACTGCATTTATGAATATAGCAGGCTTCCCTGGTGCGCACAAGCAGGGGAATGAAGCGTTAATAATTTGCGCTATAAGCTCCCACGTCTGCTTCTTGCTTTGTGCTGTGACACCCGGCCCAAATTTTTCTTTAATGATGGTGTTCATCCACTAACTGGACTAACAGTAAACACTGTTCTTCTGTCCAGTCGTGCTTTCTCATCTTTCTCGTTTTTTATTCCATGTTTGCTATATTAAAAACCAACATTCAAACCACCACTTAAAGGAGCTGTATGTAAGAAATTTATTTAAAATAATCATAAAATGGCCCTGATATATCACTAGACATTAAGAAATCATGTTCATTTCAAATACTTATATCACTGACAACAGTAGTCCAGCCAGGATATTGTCATTTAAAAAGTAAAGTTGCAGCCCTCAACTGATGTTGATGTTGTCATGTTGTGTTTTGGTATGATGCTCCACCCTCCACCGATCTACCAGTCAGCCGCTACAAATGTGTCAGATAAAAAATGTTGGATCATGCCGCTTATCTGGCAATCTCGAGTCGGGGGGAAGGGGATACACTGCTCTACGGTATTTTGAATGTTATTGCAGTACCAGTTTTGGCCACAATCTTACATACAGCTCCTTTAAATAGACAGCAATCAGTGTAATTGGAAAGAGTGGAAAGTTTTTTTTTTTTTTTTTTTTATCATTCTAAGCCAATCAAATACCATAGAATATTAACAGCATGGTAAAAAAGGATTTATGTATATACATAATGTATATAATGTGTGTGTGTGTGTGTGTGTGTATATGTGTGAGTAAACTCTATACTTAAAATTGCTCTTTCTTTCCTTCTTGGACAACCAACCAATCACAGTCTTCAAAAGAGTGTGTCATACATAGCAACGGGGTCAACCCCGCCTACTCACTAAGATAAAAGTTTTTGTCTTTTCCTTACTCAGAGTTGCTCTCAGATCGGTCCTGAATCGCTCTTAAGCTAAGACTCCTACGTAAAAGTTTTTAAGCTAAATTAAGAGTTTTCTGAGAGGATTCTTAGAATCTTTATGAATACGGGCCCAGAGCGTTAATTGAGGTTTTAAACTGACTCTTTATTGTCAGAACATACCATGACAAACACTTGCCAAACAGGTGAACATTTCACAAATCTGAGGTAGAAGTAGAACATTGAAACATTTGTCATTTTTTCTTAACAATTGACCTATGGCTAAGCCACGCCCCCAAACGCGATGAGCCAATCACAGTGCGCATAGCTAACCCAATACACTCGGACATTCTCTGCTTCCACGTCCATTGGAATGCATTGCATTTAGTCAGTTTTCTTTCGTTTTTATATGTTTTTCCTTGTCATTTTAAGTTTAAAATGGTCAAGCGGTGTGCATGGGGTACATGCAACTCCAACACTAGGTATCCCGAGAGCCTGGGCGACGGTGTGTATTTTTTTAACTCTTTCCAAGCCACATCTCAACCAAGATAAGTGTCTGCTCTGGATTAAGTAATGCGACTAAGCTATGCAGTAGGGCTGGGCGATATATCGCACGATATTGTTATGCGCATCTAATCAGTAAAGCCGGTTCCTTGATTAGCAGTAAATCACCTTCACCTGCTTTCAGATGGAGCGGCATTTACTACAAAGAGCCGTAGATCACTGACAAGCTGAGCCATATCGCGTTAATATCGAGGACATATCGATAGCGATATTTAATGCGATATGGCTCAGCTTGTCAGTTAATTACGGCTCTTAGTCACGACAAAATCTCCTGTATTAAACTAACACACCTGAGAGTGTATATGAGTCCACATTCAAGAGTGTTAAAGTTAATGAGATAATTAAGTGATTAAATGAGTGATGATTGAGCATTATTGAAGACACCTGATGATCACAAGCAGAATCACTGAAGGAGAAAACTGAAATTTCAGGTCACCGTTATGGAGATGAATGTCTGCTTTAGTTGGGCTCTTGACACTTATACTTTCACTTTAAACTTTATTTGTCTGCTGTTATTGATTTATAACAGTCAAATGAACAAAGACAGCTGTGTTCTGATAGTGTTGGTTATGTTTTGACATAATCAAGCTGTGATCTGAAAAATGAAATTTATTCAAAGTATTTGATATAACTTGTTAACAACAGTTTTGTGTTTCTACTGCATATTTTTATTATTCTTATAACCTAAAATATTCTGATCAAAACACTGGTTTCTTTATTTAGAAACACAGAGCTCAATAATCAGACTGTCTGTCTCAACCGTGGTGACCTTGTTGCCACCAATCACAACTCATTAATGGCTCCCATCATGCATTGCGGTATGAATAAATTATGATCTGAATTGTCTATGTAATTTACTTTTCCTAATTGAATATTCTACTCGTCACCGTTGTTGAGGAGCATTGACTGAATCTTGAGGTCTGTGTGTGCCTTACAGAAGGATTTTTTTTTAAACAATGTTTAAGAAATTTATTATATTTAACATTCTGGATATTTATGCAGAATCTCATTTATACACGAACCAAACAGTATAAATCACAAACATGAATTTAAAATGATGAGTGTCATTATGTGACCAACATCGTATTATAATTGTTTATCTTTGTTCATCTGACAGATATAACTCAGATGCAACAGTATATTAAAATATAAAGTTAAATATATAAGTGTCAAGAGCCCAACTAAAGCAGACACTGATCTCCATAACGGTGGCTTACAATTTCACATGTTGTCTTCAGCGATTCTGCTTGTGATCATCAGGTGTCTTCAATTAATGCTCAATCATCACTAAATTAATCACTTAATTATCTCATTAACTTTAACACTCATATCGTCCATCTGAAAGCATGTGAAGGTGATTTACTGCTAATCAAGGAACCGGCTTTACTGATTAGGTGCGCATAATAATATCGTGCGATATATCGCCCAGCCCTA
>JAQIUQ010004473.1:0-53798 GCA_030378365.1 Hybognathus amarus
GGTAAGAACGTTTTGAAGTATACTAAGCTATTTAATCGACTTATTTCATGAGATAAACAATGTTTAAGTGAAACGAAAAGCTGTGATGTCATGAAATTGAATGTTGTTAATTGCTTGAGTGTTTTACTGAGACTGGTTTTGCTTACTAGCTTTCTCCGTGCTGTTATGAGCTGTATGAGACTGAGGGGAGAGACGTGTATCCCACGAAAAAAGAGTATTAATTGTGCCTTGTATTTCTGCAGGTATGTTAAACTGTTTGCGTTTTATGTTGAGAAATGTTTGAAATGTGTTTATTAGGTTTAAATGTGTTTGATACATACAAAAAAGTGAGGTCTGTATGAAAAAGTGATGTGATTTGTGTGATTAACGCAAAATTTGTCATTTTTTTTCTCCAATTAATGTATTTTACTACTGCAAGTGAGTGGTGAAGAAATTATATTTTCCCTTGTATATTATTTTGTAAATTATTTTGTATGCCATTTAAGGGTGACCTGTGCTTTGTGACTTACTATATTGTTTGATTTTATTTAATTTTATTATTTGCCCTATGTTTTGTAATTCTTAGTTGATAAAATTAACTTCTTTAGAAGCGCATTTGCCGCTGACGGGGTCGGTTGTGTCTCTCTCGCTCCTCTGATGAGCGTGCTGCTTTCTCCGTGCTGTTATGAGCTGTATGAGACTGAGGGGGAGAGACGTGTATCCCACGAAAAAGAGTATTAATTGTGCCTTGTATTTCTGCAGAATAAATATCCTGAGACCTCTTCAATCGGCATTGTCTTCATTGAACAGAAAATAAACACAACCAGAGTAAAACTGCTACATGTGGAGGGACCAAAGAAATTGTGTCGTCCTTCGAAACCTCTCAATAACAGACTGTGTTTCTTCATTGAGTTCCTCTGTCTGATGCTCTGAGTTCTGCATTATGAGAATCATCATGTGTTTGTTGATTCTTGAGCTGAAGATCCTCAGGACCTCCTTCATTTCTGCTTTGTCTTCATCAGTTAGTGGAGCATCAGGAATAATGAGGAGGGAAACATGAACTCCAGGATGACAGAGAGACACACAGCGAGAGTCTGACACATCACTTCCTCCTCTGAGAGCCGAGTGTTGAACAGAGCTGGAAGCTCCACCAGACTGATCACACGACCATGAAGATCCACGTCTGATCTTCTGTCTGTCTGCTGCAGGATCTGCTCTGATATGGAGGACTTTAATGTGTCATCGCTCCCGCACACAACCAGATTCAGCTTCTCTCCCTCTGAAACTGATAGAAGAAGATCATTTAAAAACTGTTAATTTATCACACAGCAAAATCCCCAGTGTTAAATTAACACTTCTCAGTGTACAATTGTGCCCACACTACAGGGTGTTAAAAATGAACACTGAAGCAGTGTTGAAGTTAAATGAGATAATTAAGTGATTAATTAAGTGATGATTGAGCATTATTGAAGACACCTGATGTTAATAAGCAGAATCACTGAATGAAAGAGAAACACAAGAACTACTGACTTTGAGCCATTACCCATTATTGTACGTACTATTACCAGTTTGACTTTATTTTTCTGTCATTCATCTACTCACTGTCTTATTTAGATTTATTTGGTCTTTTGAGCCTTTACTTTTTAATATTAGTTTTTCTCTGGCAACTCCAACTCTGTTTATAAAGCACATTTGTTGTGGCAAGAGAAACTATGACCTGGGCTGCTTTTCCTGAAAGCATTGCATAAGCCTATTTTGATCATACAGGCTATTTATTGCAATTGATCTACAATCAAGTTAGACTTTAGATGTTTATGGGAAATGAAGCCCTGCTCATGATGGTTATGTGTCAATGATAGAGATTACAATCCTGTAGTGTCCTGATTCACTGATCTCACCCAGCATTATAAACTGATTATACAAATGCTTTAATATTGTATTACAGTAGCTAATTCCAGTAATGCTATAATAATTTTAAAGTAACAGAGAAAAAAAATCACACACAGACATCAAGAATCTACAATGAATCTCAACAATGGTGACAATCACACAAATGCTTCATGTTGCAGTGCATGATGGGAGTCACCAATCAAAACACATCCATGGCTCACATTGTGCACTGCAGCATTAATAAATAATGCAGCTGAATTGTCCTGTAATTTTCATAGTTTTTTTCTGCTTGCTTATATTTTGTTGTTTTGTTCTAACTTTAGTAGCTTGTTTTGTGACGCTCAGAGTTGATTTGTTTGTCACTAATTTGTTATATTATATATATTGTCACCATTGTTGAGATTCATATACTGATTCTTGATGTCTGTGGGTCTAAACACAAACTGTAGAATCTCAGGGCTACAATCACCAATGCTAACATCAGACATAAAGTGTATATATTCAAAGATTTAGACTCTGAATAACATCAGTGACTCAGGTCACTACATGATGATAATGTCATCATCAAAACATTGTGAGCAGAACGTGTTTTCTCTTGCAGCAACAAATGTGCTTTTAAACACAATTAGGGCCGTCATGATTTCCACGATCACGATCGTGTGACAGGAATTGCGGAATTTGGCCAATTGCGCGGAATTAGTGTTAGCGCGGAATTTCGTGGAATTTTACATATTTGGTTTGAAATTCTGTTTTTGTGTGGGAGAAGAACGCATGTCTGGTGAAAATGCAGACAGTGGGAAGACACAACCCCCCAACCTGTCATTTCAGCTACAATGGCAAAATCAAATCGAATCGAATTCTGCGATGGCTTTAGAGGCAGGAGCGCGAGATCCGTGCGAAGTTGGAAGTGAGGTCAGCCGGTGAGATTGAACATGCTGGTTTTGAATTGTGATAAAAGTGCCATCCTTCAATGACTGGAAGTGTTGGTGCATCAATGGAAATTCTGGTTGGAAAAGAGGTGAACAGGGTTGAGTCTGGCTCAGTGCGGTTTTATGTTAAGCTGCCCAGATTAACATAAAACTGCAGTTATAAAACCAGGTTAACACAAAAGCTTATCTTCGAGGCTTGATGATTTCATACTGTGTTGCTAGGAAAAGGAAAAATTATTTATGAACAAAGTCAAAACTACACGAGGCTGAGACTAAACATAAGCACAGTCTTTCCATTAAACCTGGGATCAGGTTATGGTTGCTAAAACAGCACTTAATTCATTGTAAATCCAAAACACAGAAAGAATTATTTTTTACAAAAGTATAAACAGTATGATATTTATAGACCTGCAAAATATTTATTTAATTAATATTAAAAAACGTAAGTTCGCAATATCAGAAATAAGAGATAAAAGCGGTAAATTGGTTTATACATCAGATGAAATAACAAATGTGTTTAAAGGATTCTTTGGTGAATTGTACAAATCTGAGAATATTGATGTTGAAAGGGATATGACTATGTTTTTTTCAGAAGCTTAAGCTACCTAAACTTGACTTGCAGGATAATTTGTCACTTGGTGCTAAAATTACAGTCGATGACGTGAAAAAGTCAATCAATTCTTTAAAGAATGGAAAAGCATGTGGTCCAGACGGTTTCCCAGCAGAGGTCTACAAAACTTTTTTTGAAAAAATAGTTTTTTCCAGCCATTTCCCGATCTCAGAGGCTGGGATCCGATTATGTCTTAATTGCTATGTACTACTTTACTTAGTGGCCGGAGATGTACTGACTGCGGAACCTGACTGTGGCCACCATGGCAGAGAAGCTGGTGGATGAGATGTTCTGCCACTTTAGAGCACTAGGCAAGACCTACAGCGACCAGGGATGTAATTTTAAGGCCGAAGTGTTCCAATTGTATTGACTCCTGAGTATATGCAAGACACACACAACTCCCCTTCATCCGATATATGATATATTGGTGGAACGCTTTAACCGTACCCTGACCACCCAGCTAGCCATCCTAACCAATGTCAATGTTAATTTTATTTATATAGCACCATTAATCACAACCGTCCTAGGTGGACCAATGTGCCGCAAAAAAAAAAAAAATATATATATATATATATATATTAGGGGTGTAACGATTCGCGTATTTGTATCTGAAACGTTCGGTTACAAGGCTTTCGGTTCGGTTTTCGGTACGCATTTTTGAACTGGTTCGTTCGGTTCATTTTTTCTGCCAACCAACATTTCGTTATTCAAATGTAACGTTAGGCGCGCAAGCGCGTTGCATAATGTAAGCGTAAGAGATGTTGGCATGACCACAACATTGCCCAACATCAAATGGCAAGTATAAATGTAAGCGGAACGTTATTTGTGTGGTTGTTTGTTTGGATGTCGGACCGTTTATCAGTTTGGACCAATGCAGCACGAGCCGATCTTCATCATCAGCACTGTCTGTTATAACGTTACACAGCCAAATCCAGAAAACATTTGAATTCGCCACTGAAGTAATAACATCGCTGCGAGATCTAGTGAGAAACATTCACATTTCTCCGTTATTAATGGATCAAACAGCGCTGACGTGGAAACCAGGAACAAACATTGTGCCATGAATGAACTATCCAGTCACAGTGTCCACAGATCAGCAACATCACCAAGGATTTACTGTATAACACTACTATCTGTAAGTTTGGCAGGAATAGTAGGCTATAATGCTTTCAAGTAACATCACGTCGGTTGTATTTTGACATTATGAATACAATTGCTGCCCTCAAATGTTAATCTAAACTAAAATAAACCTTTGTTTATAACTACTACAATATTACATTTCATTTTGTCCAAGGAGCTGTTTTGTTTTATAAGCTCCTATGAAAAGTCAAGTAGGCTATAGCTCCATCATTGCTCAAAGTTAAAAAATATCATACTTTATGATGTTAGTTTTAAAGGTGCCATCTGGGATGATTGAGGTAAAAATATACAGAAAATGAGCTACACGCATCAAAAGAATGAGAAGAAATAAGTGCAATGATGTCATTAAAAAACTGAAAAGTTATATTGCTGCCGAGATATAAACCTAAATTAGCATGCTAAATTACTAGCCCCGGCCCGTCAGGTGTCGTAATACCAGTTTCGGCCATGGGAGGCGGTATGCGGGCGGGCAACATAAACACCAGCCGCACACTGCAATAGACGAGAAGTGGCGCGTTTTATGTGTGTGTGTACTTTGAACCTGAAGTCAGTCGTGTGGAAATACAGCCAATTACTACATTTCAGTTCAGGGAAGAGTTCAAAAAATGATTGGTCGACTTATGCATGATGAATACATTTTGGTAAGTTGTAGCATACTGTATTTTTCAACAGTGTTCATGTTCTTTTCCATTAGCTAGTAGAGAGATCAGTTCACGAGCGCTAGGGATCTGTGGTGTAACATGTTACAAGCGACAAAACGGTATTTGTTGTTTGAATTGCTGTAATAAAATTGACAGAATCTGAGAGCTTATCTAACCTGCTTGCTAAGTGTCATTTTCGTGTGTCTCACGGTGAATTTGTGAGAGTTGTCAGCTCTGAATGACGTTAGCTTGATAAACATTCAGCGAATGCTGTCTGTCAAATTAATTCAAACTAACAATAAAAGTGTAATATGAACAAAACGAATACCGTAAACTTAAAATAATTACCCAGGCTTTTATTTTCCCATATCGTAGAAATGCACCAGCTTGTTTTTGAGACAGGCGTCTATGAGACGGTCTTCATCATTTAGTGTTGAGATGTTGTTCATTGAGTCTCTGATCTCTAAAAATATCCAAATGCTCCACGTGAAACTGCGGTCTTCCAACCTTTTACTATCGTGTCTCAAATGATTTGAAATAATATGCGTGAGAAAAAGAGTGTGAGTGCAGCCGCGTTACAACTCAATTTCTGGAGGTATACTGCCCCCATCTGTTATGGAAAATTGAATATTTTTTTTATTTAGAATTCCAGATGGCCCCTTTAATAAAAATATAATACAAAAATTAAATCAAGGAAATTTCTCTGCCATTTCTTTCTTTTTGCTGTATTTGAAACGTACCGACACCGAACCGTGACACAAGTGTATCGTATCGAACCGAACCGTGAATTTTGTGAACCGTTACACCCCTAATATATACTGTATATAAATATAAATAAAACAAGACAATACAATGTAAATATTAAAAAACACAATGCAATAAAACTTTCTCATTGATTATTTGCCAAATCAAAAACATTCTTAGATTCATAAGCATTCCGCAGTCTGGGGGACAACTTAGGGCAGATAATCAGTGAGCACCAGTGCAAATGGGACTCGACACACAGCCCTGGCTCTCTGGGCTTTCGAGAGAGAGTCAAGAGTCTACAGGGTGCACGTCGGCTGCAGCTTATGTTTGGCCAGGAACTAGGAATCCCTGTGGAAATGGTCTTCGGCTCCCTACCTGAACCAGAGGTCCCCGACTGGTGTCGGTGAGTATCTACAAAAAGCTGTGGCACAGACTTCATGTGGTGAAATAGGGTGCCCAGCCAGGACTGACAGCTAGCTTCATCGGCCAGACAGAAGTGCGATTTTCATATTAATGACACAGACTTTTCTTCTTGGGTTTAGATTTACTGCCCTTAAAGAAAAGGGGGCTATTCTCCAAAGCTTAAAGGTCCCCTGACATGGGTTTTTTTGTATTATTTTATCATTTTTCCTGGGTTGCCGTTATAATGTTAGTATGTTTTTTAGATCAAAAAATAGTCATAATTTAGTAATAAAAGGTATTTTTCCTAGCCTGATTTTAGCCTCTGCTTAGAACGCTCTGTTTGAAGGGGCGTGTCTGCTGTGGGACTCAATGTAACCGCCCACTGCTGTGATTGGCTGACATGCTTGCATATGAAATAGCAACATATTACATGTGAAACTATCTTGAATACGTTTTACTACAGCTATTATACGTTTTTACTATTACAGATATCGAGATTACTGATTCGTGAGAAGTTTTTAAAGTATTTAGATTCTCATCACATAAAATGTTGCTGTGATTGAGCAAGCAGATGATAGTCTGTCGATCGCGAGAATGAAGATCTTATTGTATAACGCAGTTTCTGCACTCTCTGCTTTCACCAATGCAGACACAATGATGTACATACAGTAAGATCTTCGTTGTGCAGGGTAATGCAGTTTCTGTTCTCTCTAAAGCCCGAAACTCTTCCGCTCTCGTCGGAGGTAAAAGCGTCACTTGAACTCACCGAGAGAACAGCAGCCGACTGACAGCTACAATGTGCGTTCACCGCCTGCGTTTAATAAGCCAACTGTCTATTTCTGCAGATATATTAGTCTATATTCGTCATTCAAAAAGAAAAATCCGACGCTGCCGGCTGCAGATACACATACCGTAAACAAAGCAGCACGTGCTTACCGTTTAGAATATAAATCCTGCTAAACACTTTCTTTAAATGCAATTATTTTCATCCAACTCAAAGAAACAATGTGAAGTTGATATTTTAGTCACTGGCTTGACTTACTGATGCATAAACAGTATTGAACGATTTTGAGAGAAAGATTAACTAACCTGTCTCCTGCCATACAAAACTTCGGGAGTTGAGTCGGCGCATTTCCAGAGAAAATAAAATTAACCCATTGTTTCTTCAGAGGCGCGGATGAAGGAACTAAAAATATACTTGTGTTCATTTGTACATCCGAACACTGAGCAACTGCCATGCTTCGCTCGTTTGCAAGCCATGATATCTCTCGAGGAAAAACTCAAATCTCAAAGCTATTTCTCTAGGAAAAAATAAAACCGCGCCTGCGCGTTTCGCACTTCCTGTTCCTAGCTCATTTTCTCATGGTCGGTCTCTGGGCGGGCAAAGCAGAGAAAGGGGAGTAACCTTTCCCCTATATGACGTTAAGATTCTAGATCAGCGCATCTGAGATGCAGAGAAGAGAAAAATAGCCAAAGCTCGGTTTACACCGATTGAAAATTCTAGACACGAGGGGACCAAATACAGTCTAGGGGAACTCATATTAGCCTACTAAGACCTGGTTGTCCACATACGTGGACATCACATTATTGGTTGTGTGTCCAGGGGTCAGAAAGTAAAAGTCCTGCCATATTTTTATTCCACCCACAGCAAAAACTCCAGTGTTAAATGAACTTTACTGGGAGTTTATTTGGAGATAATTAATTTTGGTTAATGAGATAATAAAGTGATTAATTTAGTGATGATTGAGCATTATTGAAGTCACCAGATGTTAACTAGCAGAATCACTGAAGGAGAAAATCACAAATTGTAAGTCACCGTTATGGAGATCAGTGTCTGCTTTAGTTGGGCTCTCGATCATTATACTTTCACTTTAAAGTTTGTTTGTCTGCAGTTATTGATTTATAACAGTTAAATGAACCATGAAACATCTGTGATCTGACAGTGTTGGTTATGTAATGACATGCTGTGATCTGAAAAATGAAACTTATTCAGATGATTTGGTGTAACTTGTTAGCAAAAGTTTAGTGGTTCTACAGCATATGACAATGTGTATTTTTCTTATAATCCAGAACATTTAATAAAAATTATTCTGATCAAATCACTTTCATCTTTATTTAAAAACACAGAGATCAATAATCAGCCTGTGCATCTCAACAGTGGTGAATAAAAATAATCCTTGTTGCCACCAATCACAACTCATTAATGGCTCCCATCATGCATTGCACTATCAATAAATTATGGTCTGATTTGTCTATGTAATTTACTTTTCCTAATTTAATATTCTGCTTGTCACCATTGTTGAGAAGCATTGACTGAATCTTGAGGTCTGTGTGTGCCTTAAAGAAGGATTTAAAAAAATAAAAAATAAACAATTTCTGGATATTTATGCAGAATCTCAGTTATGCTGTAACCAAAAGAATAAATCTCAAACATATATTTCAAATTATGAATGTCATAATATAACTAACACCATTAGATCACATTTTTTCTTTGTTCATCTGACAGGTATAACTCAGATACAACAGCCAAAGAAAATCTAAAATTAATAATATAAGGGTCAAGAGTCCAACTAAAGCAAACACTGATCTCCATAACGGTGGCTTACAATTTTAGATTTTCTCCTTGCGATTCTGCTTTAGGTGTCTTCAATAATGCTCAATCATCACTCAATTATTCACTTAATTATCTCATTAACTTTAACACTCTTGAGTTTGGACTCATATACACTCTCAGGTGTGTTAGTTTAACACTGGAGATTTTGCTGTGGGTGGAATAAAAATGTGGCAGTACTTTTACTTTCTGACCCCTGGACTTTTCCACCCAAAACTCGGGTCTTAGGAGGTTAATGTAATGCTTAGGAGGTAATGTTTTTTTTACATTAATATGAGTTCCCCTAGCCTGTAATATGGTCCCCCAGTGGCTAGAAATATCAATAGGTATAAACCAAGCTTTGGCTATCTTTCTCTGCCTTTGAGAAAATTAAAGCTCAGACGGGCTGATCTTGAATATCCTCTGTATGACGTCATACGGAGGAAAGGTAACCTCCCCTTTCTCTGCTACAAATGAACAAAGGTATTTTTTTTACTTCCTTCATTCGAGTCATGAAGAAACAATGGGTTAATTTTATTTTTCTGGAAATGTGCCGACACAACTTCCCAAAGTTTTGTAACGTTATGGTCTAAACATTTCACCGACAACTGTTTCCTCAACTTGGGCCAATACAGAGCTCTAATGAACGTCTGAAAAATAAATCGATCGAGCTACTAAGCAACAATTTCTGATGTGTTCCGTAATTGTTCAAGTTCAGACAGGTAATCTTTCTCTCGAAAATCGTTCAATATTATTTATGCATAAGTCAAGCCAGTGACTAAAATATCAACTTCACATTGTTTCTTTTAGAACAATGAAGACAGCCAAGATCCTTACAGGGTTATGTCTGTGATGCTGCTCGTATAAGTTCTGATGAAGGAGTTGTTGCAACCGGAAATTATTTTCATGGACACTGTGACAGTTGTCTATTAAGGGGAGGGTGGTAGCACACAGACTCTCGATTATTGAGGTGAAATTTCTGTTTTATTTTTGCGCTGGCAGAATAGGGTTAGTTCCTAAGCAGGAAGAAAAAACACTAGAGAGCAGACTGGTGCGCTTCTGTTACAGTTGTTCTGCATTCTGAGTAAAAGTTCAGAAACAAAGCTAATAATGCCAAATGTCTTCTGTTACCAGTAAAAAGTGACCTACATTATTTTAAATGTATCTAGAAAGTGTCAGTGCAAGCATATTCGTCTACAAAAATGCTGTATTTTCAGCTTCAGAATCATGAATATTTATATTCTGATATCATCATTGTCCTGTGCATTGGGTTACCAGCACAAGTCCAAGCCTATTCATTTTAAAGCCTACCGATATATTGGCGGGCCAATATTATCGGCCGATATTATATATTCATTCTGATTATACTGTGCATTCTATATACAACAGTTTCAAACGTATTAGAAACAGGTAGTAATGTGTGTGGTAGATGTTTATGGTGTTTTATGCCTAGATGTTCTAGTGCACAGAGATTTTCATTCCCTGGTCTGGTATTTTTGTTGTTGTGAATGATTTTTAGATCCTACTACTGTGGGCCAAGTATATGGTGTAGGAAGAAAAAAGTGCCACAATGATTAGAGTTTAAATAATAAAAAAATAAAAACATTTAATTGTAAAATGGACATTTTAATTGTGTACTGTTTTGTAAATGGTGATAGTTCCAACTGGCTTAGGATCACCGCTGTCACGAGACCATAATACTTAGTGATTTTCAGGTTAATAAGGTTAATCAGTGTTCATCTATATAAAGACTTACTGTTGGGAGGTTCTCTCGATATGCTTCTTCTTCTCCTGTGAGATGAACCACGAACAACAGCTGCAGAAAATAAAACATTTGATTACGATACTTCAACATTTCAACAGGACGAGCTTCTGCAGTTTCTGATCTTTTTTCTTGCATTAAAAAAAAGAAACTAATATAAAGCCAAGTCTTTTTTTTTTTTTTTACTTCTAAATACCTAATTATGATTTAAGAATGGGCATTTTTTTAATGTAAGTACATTTTTATTCAGACACTTTTAATGTTAAAATGTGCAAAACATTTCCCTCAATCCAAAATTAGAGGACATGTCTTTCATGAGCAGACCGAAGCACCCATGCCCAGTTGGACGTAGCTGTGGTTACAAGAGGTAAAAACAATATAAATACTGTTCGTTTTCTCACACAAACCGCTCGTTTCAGTGTCTTAGGCCATCAATGTGTACTTACATTTACGAGTCATTAAATCATGTTTAATCTGGACTTCTCTGTGCATGCTCTTTGAGGTGGTGACCATAGACCTGCATTATATGACTGACAGACAAGAACTGTTTGACCTAAAAATATCAAAATTGAAAATACTGTGGAAACAAAGACACCTACATCTCGGATGCCCTTGAGGTAAGATAAAACATTTTTAAAAGTGAACTATCCCTTTAACTAGTTAAATCAGGTGTTTTAATTTGTGGACATAGGGTTAGGGTTGGGGAGGTCTTCCTGGGAGGTCCTCATGACTGGAGTTGAGAAACACAGCTCTAAAACATGATTACAGGCATGAAAAACTTAAAACCAATCCTAATTACATTTTGTCTGTTTCCTGATCCTTTATGTGCTTTGTAAGAGAGGAACAAAGATGCAAATTGCCATCTAAATGACAGGGCAAATGGTACAGAAGAAACAGGTTGCAGTGAACCCACATGTTGCCACTCTTCCCTGCAAAGTGGTGTGTTATCAGTGGAATTTCTGAAATGTAAGTAGTTCACAAATACCTATTTTTCCTTTAATTGTAACCTTTTAATATTCTTTTTCTGACTCTAACCGTATCTGTCATCCCTCTGTCCATCTCTTACTGTATCATTATGTTTTGTAATATATCTAATGTATTGCCCATATTTCTAGCCACTCTTTGCATCCTGTGATGGAACAGCATCTGGAGCTGAATTATTCTTCATTTTTGATCAAGTTTTTTGGACTCACTTGGGGCCTTGTTGTTTGGACATGTTTGTCTGGTAATGAAGTGATGAAAATTCATTCATGTCTGTTTTTTTTTCAGAACCATTTTATTATGATCATGTTGGTCAACTTGTGGTTTTAAATGTAATTTGCGTATTTCTTCTTTGTGTGAAGGGCTCTGTTTTAAGTAATTTAAAAAATATATATTTAATTTCATGTTCATTTAAAAAAAAAAGTTTGTAAATAAAAATAATACAAAATACACTGTTTTATGCCTTTTTCATGCATGTTTTAAAGTTATAAATTAAATAAATGTTGACCTGTTTTTCAAGATTAGGATGTTGAATAGTTAGTTTGTTTTGTGAAGTAATAGGGGAATTAAGTTGTGCGTTATACAACACTTAATGTATTTAAAAACAATTGTTTAAAGCATATGCAGTTGATAAATAACATTTAAAATTCAGCTGGCATTTTACATACTTTATCTAGATATAGCGAATACAAAGATTCATGGAACTTACTGTAAAAAATACAGTTATTTACTGTAACCAATTAAATTTTATAAATTAAATTACAGAACTATACTGTAAAAAATACAGTACCGGCTGGCAACCCTGCTGCCAGTATTTTACTGTAAAATTTACAGGAAATTTTTTACAGTGTTCATATACAAATCATTTCCAGAGGGCCGTCACCAACGGACGTAGCTCAAATGCCTCAATAGGATGGGCGCAATGGGATAGACCTAAAACCAATCAGAGCTATGAAGAATGACGTATGCAAGCGACGTTCGTCTGTTATACGCTGATTTCACGCAGCCGCCATTTTGAATTAGAAAGCAAGGCTCCGTTGGAAAAACCCCAGAAGTGCAGATAGACAACAATGACTACCAACCTGACGCTGCTGCCGCGATTTAAACTATTGGATGTTAATATCCATTATAGGATATGTATATTATAGTTTGTTCCTGTTTTTTTTTTACGTTCTGAATTATATATAAAAATACATTTCATTTATAAATTAATTTCACTGTATATAGTCTAAAGTATGAAAGAAATGTAGGCGTATGTACATTTTTAGAATAACTAATTACTACATTAAACACAACAATACGTCATCAAATTCCAGACTCTCCTATGATTAAAGGCGACACTTCTGGTTTTCTTCCCATTGGAGCTATTTCAAGGCGGCTGCTGATACACAGGGCAACTTTTTAAGCAATGTTGTCGTCAACGGGCAACCAGATGAGACACAGGGCCCTAGACCAATCTAAATTATCCAGATAGAAATGTATTACCCATTTTCAATGGGAAAGTGCCCAAACAACAATGGCTCAAAAAGTTGCCCTGTGTATCATCACCTTTAGTTTGAATAAACGAGCAGACACCGATTAGCTATTGCTCTACGTTTATTTAAAACTAACAGCAAGACAACTATAGTGGTGTGAATAAGTTTTGGCCCCCATGCTAAAGTTGCCTAAAAAGAGGAATAAAAAATTATCTTTTGGATATTGATCTTAATGCCTTAATTAGAAAAATGAGGAAAACTCCAACCTTTAAGGACACAAATTTTCTTTGTGAATGAATAATGTATCATAAATAAATAAATGTTTTTCCTTAAAATACAGGGTGCATAAGTCAGTGCCCCCCTATGTTAAATTCCCATAAAGTCAGGCAGATTTTTATTTTTAAAAGCCAGTTATTTCATGGATCCAGGATAATAGGCATCCTGATAAAGTTCCCTTGGCCTTTGGAATTAAAATATCCCCACATCATCACACACCATTCACCATGCCTAGAGATTGGCATGATTTTACTTCAGTTAGCCTAATAGCTGGTTTGATTTGCATTGAAAGATGATCTTATGGAAAGTTCCCCATGCCAATCTCTAGGCATGGTGAATGGTGTGTGATGATGTGGGGATATTTTAATTCCAAAGGCCAAGGGACTTTATCAGGATGCTATATGCCTGGATCCATGAAATAACTGGCTTTTAAAATAAAAATCTGCCTGACTTTATGGGAAATTTAACATAGGGGGCACTGACTTATGCACCCTGTATTTTAAGGAAAACATTTATTTATTTATGATACATTATTCATTCACAAAGAAAATTTGTGAAAAAGTTTTCCTAATTTTTCTAATTAAGGCATTAAGATCAATATCCAAAAGATGATTTTTTATTCCTCTTTTTAGGCAACTTCAGCATGGGGCCAAAACTTATTCACACCACTGTATAAGTGAATGTGCTTTCCATTAAATAAATTACACAAAGTAAACAAAACCTTAACAAAAAAACTAAAAAAAACCTTTGCAATGAAACTTTTGCAATTGGTCTTGCGCACCAAACGCGTCATTTTTGCCGAGTCACCTTTGCGCTCGTGCGGGCGCGTCTCGTATAAACAAGGCTTTACTCCCGTGTCAGCAGGCGCTTTGATCGGTAAAAGGCGGAGATTTCAAACATCCGTTTATTACGATATCTCCAAGATTTCTCCTCTTTTGAGGGGGGGCACAGACCTCTCCCGAATCATCTCCAGCAGTAGCAGCCTCCGAAGCACCACTAACTCCGACTCTGTTTCCCTCGTAAGCTGATATTAGTATTTAAACATTTACTGATAAAAAAAGGTTTGTGAAAAAAAAATTTTATAACATGGTTTTGCCAGTTATAGAGTTCTAATGAAAATCTGCTTCACCGTCGCTGTGCTGTTGTCATTGTGTAAAGCCCGCCCAACGTTTCTGATTGCTGCCGCAATTTCGAAAGATTAGAAATGGGCTTGAATGAGCTCTTTGCTAGACTAACTTGCAGAGCAAATCTAACGAGCAGAACAACTACAACTGACTTTAGACACAGTCTTAGATGAAATCACCTGAAGAGAAAAGAAGACATTCAATCTGAAGATCTCAGCAGAGGAGGATTAAACAACTCCACAAACAGCATTACCAGCTTCACTTATTACTAACCAGACTGACTTTATTTCTGTCAGAACGTCTAGAAAAGTTTTTATTTTGAAAGACAACCGTTTATTCTGCTCCTCGAATTGAGGTGTGCTAATGGTGAGTTCCCAGACCTCATCTCGATGTAAGTCTGACTTCTTGGGAGTTTAAATTACACAGTTAAATATAATAAAATGCTTACAAATACAGTCTGATGCTCAGCTATTAATGTATCTCTGACCTCTGCTTTCTCTGGTGGCCATGTTGATAATCTGATCTTTCTTCAGTCTTCAGTCGAGGATCTTCTCTGACTCCTGATTGGCTGTCTGTTCATCAGCCTGTGTGAGAGAGATTAGAACGCTTGAAGTGTGGACGTGACGTCGCATCCGTGTTCTGAGTTCGGTTCGTTGAGCGCACCATTACACTGATTTACTACATTAGCACACACAGCTTTTGTTTATATGATAATACTTTAATATGTTGTTGCTTAAAAATATTGAGTTGGCCTGCTTTAATAAATTGCTATGCTGATAAATACTGAATGGTTGTTTTGGGGTTTTGTGGCAAATTACCATTTTAATACATATTCATTTCAACGATAATATATTCCTTTACACTTCATAACAACAGATTTTAATTGTTCCATTTGCCAGGCCCGGTTCTACGGGGGTGCTTGAGGGTGCTAAGCACCCTCAAACAAAAGTGAAAGCACCCTCAGATTACATTTTTATTAGCACACGTGAACGAGATTTTGCCGACAAAAGAAACACAGACAGATTTCACACTCATGCATATAATATGTTACACAAACGAAATCCATTAACGTGATTTTTCAAATCAGAAATTATTTCATTATGCGTGTGTGCGTCCCGCTCAGGAAATTCGTTCAGAGACGGGGCTACCTTTTGATTGCCAAAAAATTTAATTGTCCATTCTCACCAGAATGAATAGAGAATCTTCGCAACGGCGATAGATTAAAGCGCACGTCCGAGTGAAGAGCTGCGCTCGCCACAAGAGAACCCTGATAGCAAACTGACTCCGAACGGATCTGCCAGCGGAGGTAAGAACAGGGTCCGGAACGGAGTCCACTTGCACAGCGCAAACGGATCCGGAACAGATGAGGATTGCGATCCAGAGCAGATCCGCGGCAGACCCTATCCGATCCGAATCCGGATGGCTCATTCAAAACTAGTAATCTGGCCAAAACTACAAAAATATTTCAAATCTATTGGTGGACAACATTAGATAGACTGCCCACTAAACAGTGATGTCCAAAAGACGTCTTTTCAACGTCTTTGTTAACAAAAGTCGGATGTTGAAAAGACTTCCAATGAGGAGCCAGAATTAAAGTTTTTATGACGTCTTTTTTGACGTGTTCTGCACGTCTGATATAGACTTTCATCGAACCTTCGTACAAGTTTGATGAAACTTTTAAAAACTAGTTCAAATGTATCAGCATTCAATTAAAACTCATGTTTATATCAATGCAATTTCCTTACATTGTTTAGATGAGGTTTAGATGTAGATGTTTCATTTTAAGTAACCATTGTGGTGATCAGTGTTTGCTTTAGTTGGGCACTTGGTCCCAATACTTCTTACTTTAACTTTTCTTTGACCGTTGTAACTGTGTGTTTTTATTACACCATTGTTGTTGCAGAGAAAGCCAAGAAAAGTGAGATTGGCTGTCATCAGCTCTTTGTTGATGATGAGAAAAACACAAAGTGAGCATTTAATGTTGTGTTTAGACTTAGTGCTTAGATCTTTATATCTGCCATTAATAACCACCAATCTTTGTGGAACTGTTATTTGGACCAGTGCCATTAAAATGATCACTTATTTGGAGGTGAATAAAAAGCATACTTACACAATGTTTTGAGCAAATATATTTCACGTGGTCACACACAGACATCAACATTTTGCATATGCTTCTCAACAACGGTGACAACCAAAACAAAAAAGCCTGGGAATCAAGGATGTTTTGTACTTTGAAAGCTACCCATCATGCATTGCAGCATGAAGCTTTTTATTGTCACCGTTCTTGTGATACATACGCAAAATATTGATGTCTGTGTGTGACTATATGGTACATATTCTAATAACATTGTTTAAAACATGTATTCACCTTCTAATAAATGATAATTATAATGGTACTGAACCAAATAGCAGTTCCACAAGGTGGTTGGTTATAAATGGCAGATATAAAGACAAAAGTATAATCACACCATGATATGCTCACTTATGTCATTTTCTCATCATCAACAAGGAGCTGATGATAGCCAGCAATCTTACATTTTCTTGGTTTGCTCTGCAACAACAATGGTGTTATATAAACACACAGTTTCAACAGCCAAAGAAAAAGTTAAAGTAAGAATAATTGGAACCAAGAGCCCAACTAAAGCAAACACTGATCACCACAATGGTTACTTAAAATGAAACATATCAACATCTAAACCTCATCTAAACAATGTAAGGAAATTACATTGATATAAACATGAGTTTTAATTAAATGCTAATACTTTTGAACTAGATTTTAACCTTGTACGAAGGTTCGATGAAAGTCTATATCAGACGTGCAGAACACGTCAAAAAAGACGTCATAAAAACTTTAATTCTGGCTCCATTGGAAGTCTTTTCAACATCCGACTTTTGTTACAAAGACGTTGAAAAGACGTCTTTTGGACATCACTGTTTAGTGGGCAGTCTATCTAATGTTAGTCCACAAATAGATTTGAAATATTTGTGTAGTTTTGGCCAGATTACTAGTTTTGAATGAGTGATCAGGATTCGAATCCGGATAGGGTCTCCCAGATCTGCTCTGGATCCGCAATCCTTATCTGTTCCGAATCCGTTGCGCTGTGCAAGTGGACTCCGTTCCGGACCCTGTTCTTACCTCCGGCAGCATCAGTTCCGGAGTCAGTTGTATCAGGGTAGGCTTAGTGATTTTACTTCAAGAAAGTTGCACTAATATTGTTTTTTACTTTAATATTGTGTGGCAACCGTTTTATAAAAGCAATAAGATACTCGAGGCAAGTGCTGTATCGTGAATAACTAACGGCTGAAGGGGTTACTCCGCTTCGCGTCGTGCCTAACAACGCCCTTCAGCCGTTAGGCCTACTTATTCACGATACAGCACAGCCTCTCGTACCTTATTGCTTACATATAGCGCTAACTTATCATAAACATTTTATAAGCTTTATATCCTAATGGCTGAACACTGTCTGAAACTTCTGGCAGATTTCTGTTGTCCTTGCGTTATTCAGCCTGAGGGTGGCGCTCGAATGAATGGACAGAGTCAGACTTTACTACACTTCACAAACACATCGAATGTCATCTTAGAAATTGCCTTATTGTAGCCTAGTATTTATTGCCTATTTAATATGAGTTTAGTATCATTAATACACGTCTGCTGAATCAGTGGGCTTGATGTAAAGAGGCCTGTATCCCTGCTCACTTTACCACTCAGGGAGAAACATAATCAAGTGATAAATGATTATAAATGAATATAAGAAAATAAACCACAACACACAACATGCATGGTTGCTCTTTTGAAGCTACACTCTCTCTTTCTCTCTCTCTCTCTCTCTCTCTCTCTCTCTCTCTCTCTCCACACACACACACACACACACACACACACACACACACACACACACACACACACACACACACACACACACACACACACACACACACACACACACACACCACAGGGTCCTGCTCAGGCTGACACCAAATCTGAGATTTCTAGAAATATTATGAACATTGGCAGATAGAGATAACTGAACATATAGTGAATCAAATACATCTATTTAATATTCCCACAATAATGCCATGGGCCAGACTGAAAGAAAATGACGTTCTTATTTTAAAATTCATATGCTTCGAAAATCAAGAAATAACACAATTACTGTTTCTCAGTTTTTCAACTTCTTGTAGTAGCTCTTTTATTTCTTCTTCTCTGTGGTCTTTCAGGTGTTGATAGAGTTTCTCCAGTAGTTCGTGTTGTTTCTGATGTTCTTCCAGCTTTTCTTTGAGCTCCTGAACGTTTCTGCTCATTTCTCTTTCTGAAATCATTCAGTTCTTCAGCTTGTTTTCTGGCTTCATCTTCATGTTTCTTCTTTAGGAATTTTATTTCCTCTACATGTTTCTGTTTAATTTCATCTATCTCCTTCTCTTCTCTTTCTTTTCTCTCATTCTCTTTTTTTCTCTTCTCTTGATCTCTTCTTCTTGTTCTTGTGTTCAGATCTTCAATCATTTTCTCCCATCTCTTTCTCTCTTCTTCTAGTCTCTCATCATCATCTCGCTTTCTTCTCTCCCACTCCTCTTTTCTCTCTCGCTCCAGTCTTTCATAATGTCTTTCCATTTTAGTTTTCTTTTCTTTATATTCTCTCTCTTTTTCTTCTCTTTCTCTTCTCTGTTTCTCTCTCTCCTCCTCTATCTTCTGTCTTTCTTCTTCTCTCTCTCTCTCAAATCTCTTTCTCATTTTCTCCAGTTCTTCTTGTTTTTCTCTCAGTTGTTCTTCGTGTTTCTCTTTTTTCTTTCTTTCTTCTTCTTCTCGTTCTCTCATCTGTCGTTTCTTTCTCATCCTCCCATTCTCTCTGCTGTCGTTTAATTTCCTCTTGAATTTCTTTTCTGTCATTTTCAGCCTCTTTTATTTTTCTTTCCCATCTCTGTCTCTCTTCCTCTTCTTCTTTCCTCCTCATTTTCTCCTCATATTCTTTCTTCTTTATTTCCTCTTTTTGGTTCATCTGTAACTTCTATAATTCGTTCTTGTTCATGTTTCATCTTTTCTTGATCTTGTCTGTATTTCTCTTCTCTCTTTCTGTCTTCTTCTCTTTCTCTTTGCAGTTTTTCATACAGTAATCTCAGCTTTTCAATCTCTCTCTGCATCTCTTCTATTCTTTGATTATATTCAGCTCTTTGCTGTTTTTCCTCTTCTGATCGTTTCTGGTCTTCAATCTCTCGTTTCTTCTGTTCTGTTTTCTCTTTCTCTTCAAACTCTCTTCTCAGTTTTTCCTCTTTTTCTCTGAATTGATTCTCAATCTTCATTCTCTCCTCGTCTGCTCTTTGTTTCTCTTTCTCGAGTCTCTTCGTCATGATTTTCATGTCCATCTCATATTTGGTTTGTAATTCTTCTCTCTGATTCTGAATTTCTCTCTCTCTCTCTTTCAGTATTTCCTCCATCCTCTTTTTAATGGACATCTCTGCCTCCTCAAACATGCTGTTAGTGAAGTATCGACCCTCATTGGTGTTTTTCACTTCTTCTATCATGTTCAACAGTTGAGTTACTTGAGTTTTGTCTTGTTTTTCTCTGTTATTGAAAGCCAGGAATCTGTTTCCACAATCTCTGATCAGTTTCTTCAGTTCTCCAGACTTATTTCTCTTCACATAATCCTCTATAGATTTATTCTCAAGATCGTCTCCTCTAGTGAACAGGACGATGCTGAACTGAGCAGATTTATGACCAAAGATCTTCTTTATCAGATCTACAGTATCTGCATTCTTCCTTTGTGAATCTTCCCACACTCAACACAATGATGAACACATGAGGTCCAGGTGACGACAGTGAAACACATTTCATTATTTCTTCCACTACTTGATCATTTGTCAGTGTTGTGTCAAAGAGTCCTGGAGTATCAACAACAGCGACTGATCGACCATCAACTTCACCAACTCCCTTCTCACACACAGTCGTCACTGAATCGGTGTTTGATTGGCTCTGAAACTCATTTCTTCCCAGAATAGTGTTTCCTGTTGCACTAGTTCCATTTCCTGTCCTCCCGATCAGCACAATCCTCAGACACTCCTGATCATCTGATTCACCTTCAGCACCTGAAATCAGAGAGGGCACACAAGAAAAAAAGTATTTTTTTTTTACTGTTTCTAGTTACTTACTAAGTTTATTTGACCTTACCACAGATAAATAACTGACAGCCACATGGCAAATGAAACACAACAATGGTGACATGCTTCAATACAAAAAAATTCACAGCTCCCAGCATTGATGGGATAAATAAATGATGCAGCTGAACTCTTTTTTGATTGTCACCATTGTTGAGGTTTGTTTGATGAGTACTGATGTCTCAATGCCTTTAACCCTCAGGTGCTCTTCGTTTCAGAGTCACACTCTTCCCGGTCAAAAGTGACACCTAAAAATGAAACGTTCTCCATCCCAGTAAAACCAATGCAATTTATTTTTGTTCTATAATATTTATTCTTTTTTAATTTAGTATTTTGAGACAATTTAATTAAATTTTTTTTATATGTATGCAATTTTTATGGTTTAATATCTTGAATATTTGAATATATATATATATATATATATATATATATATATATATATATATATATATATATATATATATATATATATATATATATATATATATATAATTTTTTTCAAAAAAATATTAATGCAGTATTTTAGGTTAATATAGAGTCTAGGCCTTCAGAAAAAAAATATTTTTTGAAGAAAATTAGCACCATCTGGTTACAGTATAGAGAAAAAGCGTAGAATCATGGTGTAACCACTAGATATCATGTACAGCTCTCTATGGAGTGGCATGTGAATTCCCCAGATGTTTATGAACAAATGTTTTGTTGTTGTTGGTGGATTTGAATATATAGTTGAAACAATCTCAGAAACTATTTCTTATAAAAAATATATATATATTTTTTTTACAATTTCCCAATCATTTCCTATGGGGGTCATTTTTTACCAAAGACCACAAGTGTGACTATTTTTTTAAGACACTTAATTTTTTTATTTTTTTTAAGCATGCTCAGATAATGACCTCAATTTTTTTGTGTGTTCACACACATAATGCCATACAGTCACAGAGTTTCGTAACATTGCGAATGAAGTTGTGATTTTAAAAATTCAAAACATACTTTTTGTAATCAAAATTTATTGGTGTGTACGTGTATGAAAGTGTGTTTGTATGTGCGTGTGTGTTGGTGGGTGTGTCTGTTTTGCACTCTAGATGTTGTAGAGTGTCACCCTTTTCCTGCGGTGTACTTTTTTTTTAATTGTGTCCGATTTGTAGATTGTACATACAAAAATTCAGAGAATTTTTATTTTTTTTGTCAATTTCCCATTCATTTCCTATGGGTCGGTCATTTTTGACAGAAGAGCAAAAGTGTGACTCATTTTTCACGACCACTTAAATTGCTCGAATCATGACCTCAATTTTTTTTGTGTTCACATACCCAATGCCATAAAAGTCACAATGTTTTCTTAATTTTCTGAAGAAGCTGTGATGTTTAAATATTCAAAACAGATTTCTTTAATCACAATTTATTGGTGTTTTTGTGTATAAAAGTGTGTATGTGTGTGTAGGGGTGGGTATGTCTGTTTTTCACTCTTGATGTTTTAGAGTGTCACCCCTTCAATGCTGAGCACTTTTTTCTGCATCGTGGCCGATTTGTGGATTGTACGCACAAAAATTCTCAAAGTTTTTGTGTTTTTGTCCATTTCCCATTCATTTCCTATGGCCGGTCATTTTTGACCGAAGAGCACAAATGTGACTATTTTTTTTATGACCACTTAGCCTGCTCGGATCATGACCTCAAATTTTTTTTGTGTGTTCACATACCCAATGCCATAAAAGTCACCAAGTTTCGTAACATTCCAATGAAGCTGTGATTTTTTTAAATTTCAAAACAGAAAAATTTTCGGTCAGAAATAACCGAAGAGCACCTGAGGGTTAAATTATTAAAGTGTGTGTCAACATATTACTTTTCATATAGTTTTGGACAATCTCATACAAATTATTTATGTTTATCAAATCGGTTGACTTTAATGTTAAAAAAAGCGTACATTTTTAAATTTAGAAAAACTACAGCAAAAGCAGTTGTTTACACAACATTAAATGCAGTCGCTTGACCATCAAAGGTGTCATGTTGATCTGTTTTATTAATGCAAAAATGTTCTCCATAAACAACTAGAACTGGTGATGATGCAATTTAACAACAATCTTGTTGATTACAACAAAACTTTTCTAGAAGTCTGACAGAAATAAAGTCAGTCTGGTTAGTAATAAGTGAAGTTGGTAATGCTGTTTGTGGAGTTGTTTAATCCTCCTCTGCTGAGATCTTCAGATTTAATGTCTTCTTTTCTCTTCAGGTGATTTCATCTAAGACTGAATGTGTCTGAAGTCAGTTTTAGTTCTTGTGTTTCTGCTCGTCTCTTTTTTATTCTATTCTTTCCTTCAGTGATTCTGCTTACACTGTGCGATGTCTGGCCAAAGCTCAGGATTTATGTGCTCACTCTATACGATCCGCACGTCGAGTAAACCCCTGTGCCGGGTTGCGCCAAGATGATATCCAGAAATTGTCAAAACAAGCATCAGCTAATAATATTAAGATGATTTAGCATTTCCAATTTATGTATTAAATTATTATTAGTATACTTGTATTATTATTATTATTATTATTATTATTATTAGGGAAGACCTACATTTATTATTAAATTGATAGGCTATTATAATTTATTTGGCACACAATAATTTCATTACGCATCACCGCATAACCAAGTCGGCTGTGAGGATAATACAAAATTACATAGAAGCTTACTCCTCCTGATTTAAAATTGTCTAAACACATTTAGACAATGAATTATAGGCCTATAATTAAAATAATTAACAGTCTATAATATTTCTGAACACTGGGTTTAAATCCCAGTTGCTCAGGCGGGGCACGTTGTCACACTGCATTACAATGAGCCCCCATTAGAACTATGATACTCTATGCTATTCTATTCTATTGAGAAAACATGAGAAAAATGTGAATAAAGACTGAGAGTCAATGTTCAGAAATAATTATTAATTTTATGTTATATTTAATAATTATTTTATTTTTCTTGTCAAACTCAAAAATATATATTTTTTTAATTATTAAAAAATGCCATGAATTTATATGAAAAAAAGTTAATAATTATATTTTATTGAGAAAATAATTTAGGTTGTCTTGTATATTGCCCAACCTATGGGGCATGTTGTCACAGTTCACTTCCATTCTTTCGGGGTAAACTATAAAAACATATACACTGTATTAAAGGGGGGGGGGGGGGTAAATGAACTTTTTTCATTTTAAATAGTGTGTAATGTTGCTGTTGGTGCATGAAGAGGATCTGCAAAGTTGCAGCACTGAAAGTTCAGTGTAAGCAGAGATATCGTCTTTTAAAAATCAGGAAGTTTAATCCCTACAAAAACGACTCGATTGGGACTACAGCTGGGTTATGGTACGTCACTACATTTACATCAACCCCTCCCTCCGGAATATGCAGAAAAGGGCATTAACATATTTCTGCGGCTCGTCAAGATGTGTTGTTCACGCAGCTGTCAGGTCTTCTGTGTTCGAGCTTCACACGGACGCTGTACTTCATCAACAATGCTATGTTTGATTATGTTCCTGAAAGTGACGATCGTAATCTAGCTCTCTGTGCTGCGCAGTTACGGAAGACAACTTCCAGAATCTCCACGAATTCAACACCGGATTCAACAAGAAACTGTTTCTAAAACATGAAGCAGGTCCAACTTTAAAACCAGAGGCAGCAGTTGTTGGGCCACAACCTGTAAGTCAGGCTAAGACTTAATCATTTTAAATGTATTTGCATGTATAATTCCCGACGTAGCGTTGTGTTTTTTTTTTTTTTTAAATGCCAGCGCTAGCTTTATAGCCAGTGGGCTAATGTTACTATGCTATTTTGTGTCAACGACAAATGCCTACAAACATTATGGACCTGAATTTTTTATAATACTAATGTTGTAAATGTATTTTTCATGTATATATGCTTTATGACTTTATTTTCGATTTAATCAAGTACCGTATATACCCGAATATAAGACGAGGTTTTTATCCTAAAAATAGGCTGAAAAAAGAGGGGTCGTCTTATATTCGCGATATAGACAAAATCACGGGGGAAAAGGGAGAAAGCAGGGAGAAACCGTAGAGGGCGCCAATACAAGCTCAAGGTAGTGTGGGGGGCAGCTGCGGTGCGCTTGAGAGAAGAGAAAAATGCTCATTTTAATTTGGATGCATTCTGCGGACACTTGGCAGAGCCCGTCAAAACTCAGTTGCGGAAAATTAACGGCGATCTAGTGATCATACCCGGGGGGATGACAAGCCAGCAACAGGTATTGGTAGTCGTCAGACAAGCCGTTCAAGGATAATCTGCACTGAGTGGCTCCTGTCAGGCGTTCACTCACTGACGCTTGCTTACTGGAAACGTATCTCCCTCTCTTCCTTGCACGCGCTACACGGTTTGCTTTGGAGCACACACAGTAGGCTAAGTTCTGTCTCACATGTTCGGCTCTAGTCTAGATTCCAGGAGATTTTAACTATTTTGCGGACATCAGGGAGCCGCTATCAATATGCGGGATTTTTATAAGTTAATAATAGAACTGATGCGCGCAGTGAACTGAATTAAAAACAAAAACAGCGCTGCTGGGGGCTTAAAATCCAGACTGTCTGGCCAAAATCAAAAAAAAAAAACCCACATAATAATTGCATTTTTGTGAAAAGGACGGTTATTCATTTGTGTCAAACATTCATTCATTTCTCTCTTCAACTCATTAACAGCGTGCACTTTATTTTGTGACAAATTAATTCAAATATTAATGAATGGTGTTAATTTTTTTTCCAACGAATTATCACTAGAATTTTCAAATAAAACTATTTTCTGTTGAAAACCAGATTTTTTTACAACAAAATTTCTTTCCCCCAAAAATAAGTCTGGAAAATGGGGGGTCGTCTTATATTCGGGTATATGCGGTACTGTAAACTTGCCAACGCTGTTTGTGTTTAACATTAGTAACTTAGCCAGTCAGTTGCTATTGTTGCCAGTCAGATGCTAATGTAGCAAATTATCATTCAGAAACGTTTAGTAAGAGCCGTGTGTGGTGAGGTTCTGCTTGACTCGATTCATCGACGGGCTTCTTCGGTCTGATTCTGCCTCACTGATACTGCAGTCTCCACATCATTATTTACGTGTATCCACCGTCTATGTTATCCACATTTGGCATGCCCGTTTCGCCGCGTAAAGGTAATGGCGTCAATCTGCCGGACAACGTGAGCGACAGTTTAGCCAATCACAACACACCGGCCCAAACGAATCTGAGCCCACTGCCTGTTTCTGAGGGAGTGTTTTCATAGAATCAGGAAGTGAACCGCTCGTTCGAGGACAGAGGAGAGAGCGGCTGACAATAAAGGTGAAGTTTATGAAAAAAAAAGACTTTAAAAAAGAAAAACCACGAATACATGTTATATTGCACCCCATAAACACAATCATGCAAAGAAAAAAAGCAGTCAACCCCCCCCTTTAATAAAACAAAACCACATAATTGTACTAGACATGTGGGAAATTAATGTGGGAAAAATAAATACTCTGAACCCTTAGTGCATTTACTCAAACTGAGAAAGTTAAAAAATGTTAGGTGCTCCGCTCTTCCCTATATTCACTATATGTGTTTTTATAGGATTCAGTTGGCACGTTCTTAAGGACAGATTGGCCAGGACGTGGAATAGTGTGTTCCCTTTCAGCTCGCTCACGTTCGACGTGTCGACTGGGTTAAATTTAAATCTTGCAAGACATCTAGGGCCCTATTTTAACGATCTGAACGCAAGTGTCAAAGCGCAAAGCGCAAGTAAGCTTGTGGGCGGATCCGGCGCTGTTGCTATTTTCCCGGTGGGATAAATGCCTCTTGCGCCTGGCGCAAATCTAAAAGGGGTTGGTCTGGAGTAGCTTCATTATTCATAGGTGTGGTTTGGGCGTAAGGGAAATAAACCAATAAGAGCGTCATATCACATTCCCTTTAAGAGCGTGATGAACGAGGTGCGCCTGTTCCATGGCGCAATTCTATTTTAACGGCGCATTTACCAGGCGCGCTTCAGCATCGGTTCACAGCCGAGTGAGATCGATGTTCTCATCAGGGCTGTAAAAGAAAGAGAAGGGACACTGGGGATGGGACAAACCCACCCAAATTAGCTTCGGTTAAACATGCATATGATAATTTGGGTAAATGTGTAAGCTTTATGCCTGTTTTTCCCATCGTCATGGACAGAACAATGATTTCCCTCATGTTTATATATATTTTCCGTATAATAATGTATCATTTGCAAAAAGTAAAATGCATCTGTGTTGCTGAGAGAATCATCTACAGTGTATGCGCGTTGTTCACACTCTGTATTATGGCCAAGCATGCACGCTTAAAATAGCATCTGAATATACGCGCAACGCGCCACTGACTTTAGACCAGGTTTTTTCTGGTCATTGGCGCAATTGTTTTCTGGAACTGTAAAATAGCACCAGGGATTGTTTGCGCCGACACACGCCTCCTTTTTGCGCCAACCCGCCCAGGAAGCGCAAGTTCATTTCCTAGTTTACTGACGTGCGTCTGTGGAGGAAAAAAGCCTGCTTTACGCGGGTGCAAAATAGGAATGATAAATGCGTCAGTGTATAAAGTCATTTGCGCCGGGTGCAAGATAGAGCCCCTAGTGTCATTCACTGATGTTTGTGACAGTTGCTTTGAGCAATTTTACATTGTGCCTTTTAATAATTACTCTTACTATGAACTAATGATGAGAGTTAAGACATTGCACTAATGAAGAACTAACCTTAACTACGACATGAATCATATAAATGTCACGTGTCTGTCCTGTCTTGTGTTGCACACAGGTGTTTGGTTATGTTGGGCCATGTGCCCCAGTCATTGTTTGATCCCTCCCCCTCGTTACCTGATTAGTGTTTGAGTTCTCCCACCTGTCCCCTCTTGATTTGTTCCCTATTTAAGTCTCCTCTTGTTTGCAGTCTTTGTCAGTTCATTGTCTTATGTTTCCCGGTTTGGTCCTTGTGTTCTTAGTCGGTGGTATGTTTTGATAGTTGAGTTGTGTTTCATGTTTCATTGATTATGTTTTCCCCTTGTGGGTTTTTGCTTTGTATTTTGTTTTCTTTTTGTAAATAAATCTTCTTACTGCATTTGAGTTCTCCCTTCCCATTGTATCGTGACAATAAATTCCTGCATGAATATACCATCTTAACTGCAAGTTAGTACATGCGGTTACACTTTATTTCGATAATTAGTTCTACTGATTTAGTAACTTTTGAGACTATGTCAACTAACTCTCATTTAAGTATTAGTATATTATAGTAGACTGTCAGTAGACTGTTAGATAATGGTTAGGTGTTAGTCTTTGGGTTAGGAGAATGAGTTTACTTGTAGTCGCCAAGTTACTTATAGTCAGTTGAATGTCTATTGGGGGACCAACAAAATAAAGTGTTAACAGATATTAAGCTGACAGTCTACTAATACACTAATGACAGTTAGTTGACATGTAGTTGAAAAGCTACTTATAGTTAGTATGAATGTCTAGTGGATATATAAAGTGTTACCGTACATGCTTGTTAATTAATGTATTAATTAACACTTTGGGATAAACTAAATCAAACATGCTCTATATTAGAAGAAAGATGTATTAATTCAGGTATTAGTAGCACTGATTATTGTTTAGTGTTACCAGTGTTTTCATTATTACATATTCAGATCTTTAGTAATGGTTAAACAGAAAAAAAGTGATAAAATGAGTGATAAAAGCGTATGTGACTCACCCTGTGGTAACGTCTGATTACGTGACTGTCTACTGGTGTAGTTGAGTTTCCCCACGGCTGCACACTTGATGTCATACTCAGTTCCTGGTCTCAGATCAGTCAGAGTAACTGTGTCTTGATCTCTCAGCACAGGTTCAGATGTCCAGACGCTGTCCTGCTTCGGTTTATACAGTAATCTGAGCTCCTCTGTACAGGACATGACGGAGGAACCTTCAGAACCACACTCTGACCTTTGACCTCTTCAGTGATTGGACAGGCTGGTGTGGATGGAGGAGTAAAGCAAACAACTTCATCACATCCATGTTCATACAGGAGAATGCAGGATCCAGGATGAATTGTGTGGTCTTGTGAGGAAATAATAAATTTAGTGGATGGACTGCCATGTGACGTCATTAGCTCCTTAAATATTATTAAATGTTCTCTCATTTTCTCCCTGATGGTTCCAGTGAGCCACGTCAAAGCATGAGGAGACGTTTCTGGATTATTCAACACTGTTTTCAGGTAGTTTTCTTGTTCAGAAAGTAGCTTGTCTGGCTGCTCAAGAGAACTAAACATGTAGCAAACCACATTCTCCACCTTAATATCTGACAAAACTGTGTCTAAGCTAATTTTCACTTCAGCTCCACAGTCCAATAATTGTTGAAGAAACTTCCCAACTGTATTTAACTCTTTCTCTTCTCTCTTATCCACTCCATAAGATCCTGTGTGTTAAATGGAGATTCCTTGTGCGCTTGTAGAAGATTAGTCAAAGCACAAGTTTCTTCTTCACAGGCTTGAACTGACCGGATAAGCGAATGAATTGTCTTATCGAAATCTTGTCTGTAGATTTGGCAGTATCTCCTCATATCTTCAATACTTTTTGTTACATGAACTGAATGTGGTTCTGCCTGGTGTCTCTCGCAAAAGTTCACCTGCACTTGTTTTCAGTAAAACTCAGATTTTCAATGACAGAATCTGTTGCCATGATAAGCTTCTTCTCTATGACCCTTAGATGGATGAGCATCACTGTCTACGGTATAGTTGAGTCTTCCCCACCGCTGCACACTTGATGTCATACTCAGTTCCTGGTCTCAGATCAGTCAGAGTAACTGTGTCTTGATCTCTCAGCACAGGTTCAGATGTCCAGACGCTGTCCTGCTTCGGTTTATACAGTAATCTGAGCTCCTCTGTAGCAGGACATGACGGAGGAACCTTCAGAACCACACTCTGACCTTTGACCTCTTCAGTGATTGGACAGGCTGGTGTGGATGGAGGAGTAAAGCAAACAGCTTCATCACATCCATGTTCATACAGGAGAATGCAGGATCCAGGATGATTCTCCATTTCTATAGAGGAAACAATGAACTTGGCTGGTTTACAGTCTTTGGATTTAGTCAAGTTCTTAAATATCTCCAAATTGTTCTTCAAAAACTTTATGACATCACGATTGAGCCAAGACTTTTGCTTTGAATCTGTGCTCTTCTGATCAGTTTCTGTTTCTTTTGAAGAATTTAGATAGGCAGTTTGTTGACGGAGAAGTACATCTGACCAGTTCAGTGACGTGAACGTATAACTGACGGAAACTCTTGAACCTCCAGATCCATCATAATTACATCTATGTTGACTTCCACCTGTGCACCAGCATCCTTCAGCTGTCTGAGGACTGATTTAATGATCTCAACTCTCTTTCTCTCTTTCAGCCATTCTGAGAGATTACTTCCTCTAAATGGAGATCTATCATGTTCTTGTAGAAGATCATTCAGTGCGGTGTTCCTTCAATTCACGTCTCCACCGGACGTTTGGCAGCAGAGAGCCGAAGTGTCTTGACGAGCTCCTCAATTTGTACGTGCAGCAGTTATTTTTCATTTGCTGAATTTGATCACTGAAATGCAGCAAATGTCAGAGCAGGAGAGTCTTCCATTAGGTCACTGCATTTCATTTCAGTTAATTTAAACTCTCAATCACTGATTCTATCTTGATAATCAGATCCATGCTGATGTCTTTATGAAGCTTTTCTGAAGCTCTGGAGTGAAGATTTTCCAGAGGATAAAGCCAAACCTCTCAGAGGAACAGTCAGCTCTTGGTTTTCTTTCAGCAGTTTTGGAAGATTAGTGAAAACCTTCAACGCATCTTCAAAAGAGGTCCGGGTTAGACGGTAGCTGGAAGTTCGCCCATAAAATGTACATGTGAAGAATTTTTGACTGCCAGTTTTCTGATTGTGATTCACATTTAGATCAGCATTTGCACCTGCTGAAATGATGCCCTGCAGTTTCTCAAGGGCCACTGTTACTTCTCCTTTTACTGATTTTATGTTCTCATTTGAAGAAACTTGTCTGTCAAACACAAAGCAGGCATCGGCTCAGACGTGCAGATTATTGCTGTCACCACTTACATGTGTGGCAATATCAGTTGTCGACCGTCAGGAATATTTTCACAAGGCAAATGATTCACGGTCAGTTCTTCAAACCTGCTGGTTGAATGATAATGTAGCGTCAGTCTCTGCTGTTTGAAAGATGTCTTGGTGTCTTTGAGATATTTTGCTGCTCCACTAACTTGGATGAGATCACCTAAAAACTCAGTTTAGTTCACCATTAATATTCAGTAATTTAGATTTGTCCTGAATGGAGTCTGAAGATGTGACATGGAAGTCTGTATTAATTTGAGAATGAGCACAGATATTCTGATGTAGCTGCTCTTTATCCCAAAGTCTGATACTGTTAATAGACAAATATTAATTTATTCGATTTACATTCACATCTAAAACAAATTCTGATGTTTATTAATAAAGTTTTAGACAATGAAAAGTGCACAAAATGTCATGTTTGCTCACGATTGTTTATGATTTATTTATCATTTTAAAGGCAAACTACAGGCATTCATTTTCATTTCTAGACTGATTTGACTAAAACTAACCTGGTAGTCAATGCATCTTTTCTGCAGTCATACAGCATGCCGAGCTGGAAAGGGTCTTCCAAGAGCTGCTGTTTCAAATCATCATTCACTCCCACTGATTCCATTCTGAAGACATACATCAGAAGAGGACAAATATTAATTTAAATTTATGGAACTGTATAGATAAGTTCACAGCAAAATCCCCAGTGTTAAATTAAACAAAATCTAAAGTGGATTAGTTGAGGTTCAGGAGCCCAACTAAAGCAAACAATAATCACCATAATGGTGACTTGAAATTCCGGTTTTGTCCTTCAGTGATTCTGCTTGTTTATTCATCAGGTGTCTTCAATAATGCTCAATCATCATCTCTACTATGTCACTTTAATTATCTCATTAACTTTAAGGCCCTGTTTACACAAGAGCGCCCGGGTGAAAGCGTCGAAATATTTTATTGGATGTGCCTTTCGTTTACACAGCGACAACGTTTTGGGGCATAAAAACGCAAAAAAAGTGAAACCACCCTCCAGAGTGGAAATGTTAAAACGTCTCTACCGCCACGTTCCCGTGAAAAACGGAAAACGCGAAAGTCTGCTTGACAATGAAGGTTGTAAGCAGGCGCGCGGACTTGGTGTTGTTGTGTGGCAGTGCTCCACATCCCCATCTAGCCGCCTGGAGTGCATACTACATTGAATTTCACACTCTTTTTGTGTCACCATATGCACATGGATTTCCCACCCAAAACGCTTGTCTAAACGCAGAATAAAGTGATAACAGCAACGCCACTTTTGCGTTGTCTCTTCAGAATCGTTTCCGTGTAAACATAGCCTAACATTGATTCAGTGTTCATTTAACACTCTGCTCAGAGTTTATATAATTCACACTTTAAAGTGTTAATTTAACACTGGATTTTGCTGTGTATACTAAATGAATGGTAATGTTATAATATGAATTTAAACCAATTAATATAAACCAAAAACAATGTAATTTATCTATACTACATACACTCTACCATCTATACTAATCATCCAGCACTCCCACGACCTTATATGAAAGTATGGCATATGTGTA
Source organism: Hybognathus amarus (assembly GCA_030378365.1). Lineage (NCBI taxonomy): Eukaryota > Metazoa > Chordata > Actinopteri > Cypriniformes > Leuciscidae > Hybognathus > Hybognathus amarus. The sequence goes on from JAQIUQ010004473.1 coordinate 32,335, forward strand.
ATGTGATAAATATTATAGGTTGAGGGTTCTTTAAATCCTGCAATAATGGTATTGCGCTTTCTTTTGGCTGTGCTGGTGAGGCGCTATAGCCCACTGTGTTTCGACGATCTGCAGCAGAGCTAGAGAGAACTGCTGTGGGTGAGTCGTTTCTGTGGTAGCTTCATACTAAAATTAAAAATATTGTTTCACCTGTGTCAGCTGTGTTACCCATGTCAGCTGTGTCACCTGTGTTACCTGTGTCAGCTGTGTCACCTGTAGCTGTGTTACCTGTATCAGCTGTGTCACCTGTGTCAGCTGTGTCACCTGTAGCTGTGTTACCTGTATCAGCTGTGTCACCTGTGTCAGCTGTGTCACCTGTGTCAGCTGTGTTACCTTCGCAGCGGTGTCACCTGTGTCACATGTGTCAGCTGTGTTACCTGTGTCACCTGTGTCAGCTGTGTCACCTGTGTCAGCTGGTGTTACCTGTGTCAGCTGTGTCACCTGTGTCAGCTGTGTTACCTGTGTCAGCTGTGTCACCTGTGTCAGCTGTGTTACTGTGCACTGTGTCACCTGTGTTACCTGTGTCAGCTGTGTCACCTGTGACAGCTGTGTTACCTGTGTCAGCTGTGTCACCTGTGTCACCTGTTACCTGTGTCAGCTGTGTCACCTGTGTCAATTGTGTCTAGCTGTGTCAGCTGTGTTACCTGTGTCACCTGTGTCAGCTGTGTTACCTGTGTCAGCTGTGTTACCGGTGCAGCTGTGTTACCGGTGTCAGCTGTGTTACCTGTGTCAGCTGTCTCACCTGTCTCAGCTGTGTCAGCTGTGTTACCTGTGTCAGCTGTGTCACCTGTCAGCTGTGTCACCTGTGTCAGCTGTGTCACCTGTGTCATCTGTTACCTGTGTCAGCTGTGTTACCTGTCTCAGCTGTGTCACCTGTGTCAGCTGTGTCACCTGTGTCATCTGTTACCTGTGTCAGCTGTGTCACCTGTGTCAGCTGTGTCACCTGTGTCATCTGTTACCTGTGTCAGCTGTGTCACCTGTGTCATCTGTTACACTGTGTCAGCTGTGTCACCTGTGTCAGCTGTGTCACCTGTGTCATCTGTTACCTGTGTCAGCTGTGTCACCTGTGTCATCTGTTACCTGTGTCAGCTGTGTCACCTGTCTCAGCTGTGTCACCTGTGTCAGCTGTGTTACCTGTGTCAGCTGTGTCACCTGTGTCAGCTGTATCACCTGTGTCATCTGTTACCTGTGTCAGCTGTGTCACCTGTGTCAGCTGTGTCACCTGTGCTCATCTGTTACCTGTGTCAGCTGTGTCACCTGTGGTGTCACCTGTGTCAGCTGTGTCACCTGTGTCTCCACTATGTGAGCTGTGTCAGCTGTGTCACCTGTGTCAGCTGTGTCACCTGTGTCACATGTCAGCTGTGTCACCTGTTTCACCTGTGAGCTGTGTCAGCTGTTGACCTGTCTCAGCTGTGTCACCTGTCTCAGCTGTGTCACCTGTGTCAGTTGTGTCACCTGTGATCTGATATCTGTAGCTGTGTCACCTGTGTCAGCTGTGTTACCTGTGTCAGCTGTGTTACCTGTGTCACCTGTGTCAGCTGTGTTACCTGTGTCAGCTGTGTTACCGTGTTAGCTGTGTTACCAGTGTCAGCTGTTACCTGTGTCAGCTGTGTCACCTGTGTTACCTGTGTCAGCTGTGTCACCTGTGTCAGCTGTGTTACCTGTGTCAGCTGTGTTACCTGTGTCAGCTGTGTTACCGGTGTCAGCTGTGTACACGTGTGTCAGCTGTGTTACCTGTGTCAGCTGTGTCACCTGTCTCAGCCTGTGTCACCTGTGTCAGCTGTGTTACCTGTGTCAGCTGTGTCACCTGTCAGCTGTGTCACCTGTGTCAGCTGTGTCACCTGTGTCATCTGTTAACTGTGTCAGCTGTGTCACCTGTGCTCAGCTGTGTCACCTGTTACCTGTGTCAGCTGTGTTACCTGTCTCAGCTGTGTCACCTGTGTCATCTGTTACCTGTGTCAGCTGTGTCACCTGTGTCAGCTGTGTCACCTGTGTCATCTGTTACCTGTGTCAGCTGTGTCACCTGTGGTGTCACCTGTGTCAGCTGTGTCACCTGTGTCACATGTCAGCTGTGTCACCTGTTTCACATGTGAGCTGTGTCAGCTGTGTCACCTGTGTCAGCTGTGTCACCTGTGTCACATGTCAGCTGTTTCACCTGTTTCACCTGTGAGCTGTGTCAGCTGTTACCTGTCTCAGCTGTGTCACCTGTCTCAGCTGTGTCACCTGTGTCAGTTGTGTCACCTGTGTCATCTGTTATCTGTGTCAGCTGTGTCACCTGTGTCAACTGTTACCTGTGTCAGCTCTGTCACCTGTGTCGGCATTGTTACCTGTGTCAGCTGTTACCTGTATCAACTGTGTCATCTGTTACCTCTGTCAGCTGTGTCACCTGTGTCAGCTGTGTCATCTGTCACCTGTGTCTGGCTTTGTTGCCTGTGTCAGCTGTGTCGTCTGTTACCTGTGTCAGCTGTGTCATCTGTGTCAGCTATGTTACCTGGTCTTGAGCTGTGTTACCGGTGTCGGCTGTGTTACCTGTGTCAGCTGTTACCTGTGTCAGCTGTGTAATCTGTGTCAGCTGTTACCTGTGTCAGCTGGGAGCATACCCCCAGACCCCCCTTAAGAGAATACCCCACACATAATTACATCAAAATCCCCTGTATGTATATGTATATATATATATATATATATATATATATATATATATATATATATTAGAGCTGTCAGTTAAAACGCGTTATTAACGGCGTTAACGCAAACCCATTTTAACGGCGTTAATTCTTTTATCGCGCGATTAACGGTCTTTTTGTCCTAGCAAACTTTGTAGTTTTTTCACATACTTTTGCAACAGGACGCGGCATGCGTCCTGATCCATTTCAGCGTCTCGCGCTCGCTCATCCACTCAAAGCCGGCTCGCAAGCCCAAACTGAGTGTGTGCGGCGTGCCTGTTGTTTGTTTCCGGTCTAGCTAGATTCGCTTGCGCTTTGGTCGAAGAAGCAACGAAACGTCCTCGTGCGGTGCAAGCCATTGACATGAATGTGTTTCAGAGCGCAGCGCGAGGACGCTTTGTGCCGCACACACTCGTTTCAGCTTGCGAGCTCGGCCAAATAGTAACGTTATGTTTTGAGTGGATGACGAGCGTGAGACGCCGAAATGGATGCCAGTGAGATTCTGAATGTAAAGTTTACTTTTAAAAAGTTGCCAAATTGTCCCATTGACAAGACCAAAGCGATCTGTATGTTTTGTCATTATGAACTGAGCTATCATCATCGCAGCACGTCCAGCCTGAAACACCACTTGATGATGGCCAAGCAAACACACACACAAACACACACACAAACACAGATGATGCTAATTCTCCACCCCTCGTCAATATCAGGACCTCGTCAGTATTTCTTTCACCCTTTTATTGATGGACAGTGTTGCATTGTGTGAGAGATTATTTAGGCTATATATGTTAGAGTGAAATTGAACACTATTCCAATGTTATTTTCAATAATAATAATTAAAAAAAAACATTTGCACTAAACAAGCCAATCCACTTTTCCATGTTGATAAGAGCATTAAAATGAGAAAAAAATGTAACAAAAAGAAATCAAAAGACATTAAGAATAGATAAAAATGTGCGATTAATCGCGAGTTAACTATGACATTAATGCGATTAAATCGCGATTAAATATTTTAATCGTTTGACAGCACTAATATATATACATTGAACCCTATTGGACCCACATTTCCCCATGGACATGCAGCAGCATTCCTTTTTATAAAGGAATTTGCCATATACACACACACACACACACACACACACACACACACACACACACACACACACACACACACACACACACACACACACACACACACACACACACACACACACACACACACACACACACACACACACACACACACACACACACACACATATATATATATAGTGTGTGTGTGTGTGTGTGTGTGTGTGTGTAGGCTAAGTAGGCTACTTTATAAATAAACACAATTTAAAATATAGTAATTAACATAAATCATTACTTGCAAGGCCGTAACCAGGGTCTGAAAATTAGTGAGGTCCGGGTGTTGTGTAAAAGAATTGCGCTATAATAACAGTTAAATAGTTACTTTTTTAAAGGAATTTGCCATACACACACACACACACACTGTGTTTGTGTGTGCGTGCGTGTGTATGGCAAATTCCTTTAAAAAAAGTAACTAACTATTATTATTATTTTCAAACTTCCCTGATGCTTCTCTAGCCCCTTTTCCACTCTAAGCATTTTGAGAACCGGTTTCGGAGCCGGTGCCTACTCGTCGAACCAGTTCTTTGTGTTTCGACAGCCAAAGAACCGGTTCTCGGCCGCGAGAACTGGTTCCAAAGCGGCACCAACTCTTTGCTGGACTAGAACCGTTCTTTTACCACGTCATGCTTACGTCGGGGGCTGGGGCGGGTTTAGATGTGTTTTAAACATCTTTTCTGACCATAATAAAGGATCGCAAAGCCAAGAGAAACATTTGCAGAAACAGGACGGAGTCCGCCTTTGTAATTGTTATGCTTGAAGTTAACTGCAAGCATTTCTATTTTTTTTATTTATTTTTATATTAAGACATTATAGACACAAGACAGGGGTACATAACTTATCAGAAAAGATTACATATCAAACGAAAATATTAAAAGACTTACACATTTCAATTGTTTTTTAAAGCCTTCTTGATACACGAGTTAGAGATAATCCCAAAGTAATGTTGTACTTGCAAGACGTATGGCGACGTAAACAGTGACGTAACGACGTCGTTCCTGGGCGCTCTAGTCAGTGGAAAAACAAACAGGTTCTGAAGCGGTTGCAAGTTGAACCAACTCTGAACCAACTTTGAACCAGCACCAGTTCCGAACCAGTTCTTTTTTTGGTGGAAAAGGGGTAACAGAGTTCTCTCTCCTTCACACACACACACACACACTCTTCATGTGCACGCGCACTGAACCCCCCAGACCCACCCTCAAATACTTCTTGCCAGTGATTGGCTGGAACACTGTTTGTTAGGTTTCGTGGTCCGGGTGAGACATGATTGTTTTTGTTGCCGTTTGTGGAGCCTGTGGTGTCTACAGAGACCGCGTTTTTTTTACAGTGTGTTTGGGGGACAGGCAGCTAGCCGATAGTGAGGAGACGTTTGCTGTATGTGACAAAAAATGTTTTGATCCCACATCGCTTAGAGAACCTTTAAGTAAAAAGTAAAAAGTACCTGATTTTAAATGTACTTTAAGTATTAAAAGTAAAAGTACTTGCATAACAATTTATTCTCTTAATGTCTATTTTCTAATGATTAATAAAACATTAATTCTAACTCATTCAACCTAATACTCATATAATGATGGAAAAAATTAGTTGTCACCATTTCTGAAACAAGCTTGCAATTAAGGCAATATACACATCATGCTTATCTTTATGTTTGGCAGTTAAACGTGATTATGGTGTAATTCTGAAACTTCTTGGCTTGCCATAATCCTAACCAAACCGTATATTACACACGGTGCGTTTCCCACTGCACGTAAAATACAAATTTTCGTGTATAAAACTGCATGCGTGCGAGGCGCATTTAGTGTGACCGAGTTGATATATTTATGGCAACCAAACGTCACTGGTGAGACAAACGTGCAACGGACGGACGGTCAGATTACGTTTTGGCAGGGAAAAACTGGTCAGAAAATGTAACAAAAATGTAACAGAAGTTGTAGAAATGTAGTGGAGTAGAAAGTATAATAATTGCTGCAAAATGTAACGAAGTAAAAGTCAAAAGTATGCACTATTTATTCTACGTAAGTAAAGTAAAGATACGTGAAAAATGTACTTAAGTAAAGTAACAACGTATTTGTACTTCGTTAAATTCCACCACTGATTCTGAAAACATCAAATTCGATGATTAGAAACGAGTTCCAGTGTGAGACATGTTCAGCAGCCGTTCTTCTTGTATTCTGTAAACCATTTCCTGGTTATAAATGTTTAGCATGTTTTTTAGCATGATTCTTCACTCACCTTCTCTTCTCCAAAGCTCTTTCAGTTCACATGCCTTTTTTAGACTCTTGTATAAAACTAAGACTTTGCTTCCTCGTTAACCTTCAAATAAACTCGTGATTTATTTACGTACCGAGATGTTTGTCTTTCACAGACTTCAGATTCAAACTTTCACTTTCTGTTCATTGAAACTCCTCCCAGTTAAACTTACAGACAATAATTTCAGATAATCTTAGTACATTTGTTAATATATAGGCTACTTTGATTGGAAAGGCTACTTGATGTTGTGAAAGTGATCAATGAACATAAATCAATCAAATAATGAACAGTCCATGAATTATTTGACAAGTGCTGCTTGTGTTTGCATTATTTGCTAGATTTACACAACATGCAGTTTTTACATCGCTATTATATTAGTCTACATTAAACTACGATAACATACCCAAACAACGAGAATGTTCAATAATGTTTATTATACAGGCAACACAACAAAACTTTCAATAAGATAATTTGAAACACATGGCAAAGCGCTGAGTCCACCTGCTGGTTTAAGATGGTAAATGCATGGCAAAAATAATAATAATCAGCAATCAGTATTTTATCAGCTATAAATTATTAAAGGCCTAGTCTTTTAACCCTCAAACCAGTATTCACTTTATAGCCCTCAATCCTGTAATTGTGGACAAATGTGGGCACAGAGGACTCAGGTGCTGATCCTGAATTTTTATTTATTATAAATGCTATATCACTGTCTTCGAATAAAGTTTTGTCTATCCATTTATGGTGTTTTGAAAACCTAAAGCTGAAGTGACTTTGCTGTCACCTGGTGTCTTATTTTGGCTTATTTTAGAATGCTCTAGATTACAGTTTTACCCATTACATTTCTCTATGGGTGCCCATTTTTACAAGAAATACAAGGGTCAAGGAGTTTTTTTTTCACCCACTCGACATTGCTGTAGAAATGAGTCAAATAAAAATTGTGTGTGTTCAGAAGTATTTTTAAAAAATAAATCAAAACTATTTTGCCCACATTTGTCCAGAGAATACGGTTTTAGGGTTAATGTAGCTGAATTTATTCCAGCTGCATGACTATATGATTTTGTTTGTCTCCTTGATGGAAAACTCTATCCCATTGCTGCAGTAAAACCACGTGAAGGAACATAGAATTGCCATGTAACAATGTAATTCAAAAATGATTTTGAAAATCAGAAACAGTGAACACGCATCTCATTAATCCTGCAACAAAAAAACCCTTTTCATATTCAAAGCTTCAGGGGAACGAAATTTCCCAAAATACAAAACTGGAACATGTATAATGATCCTGTCCTCTTTACATTATTGGACAAAAAATGTTCAGACACAAGATACATGGCCTAGAACTGCAATGTGTCTCCAAGCCTTTACCTAAGTCATATAATCCTGTTTCTCCGAATTTCACTTCTCTCATAAACAATGCATCGAGCTGTCTTTATTTGTATAAGATCACGTGTTTTCCAATCATTTACAAACTTTTTCTTTTCTGTTGTTTGCTCTTCACTTCGCGTGTTGCTGGTTTGTTTCAACAAGCCCATAAAAAATGATGAAAACATGTGGCTGATTTTACAGCTCAAGTACAGGATACCAAAAAATTATTTTGGAAGGTGTTTTTCAAATTTTAGGTTTCGTTTCTTTCTGCTAGGCAAACAAGGATATCTTTGAAATCTATTAACAGGGTTTTCATTTCTCATCTGTGCTGCAACTATCACGTCCTCACGTGTTTCAGTTCCGGACTAAACAAAGGGCTTTCGACTGAAGTGTTCCGTCTTTTCTCATGGCAAAGGGATTTTTGACTAAATGCTTGCTATTAGCTTGTTATCTCAGTCTGACTTCAGAAATGAAAAGTTTTAATGATATCTGTGCATCATTAAATATACGATTTTTTTTACTATTCTTAACCCTTTGATGAAAATAATAACAAAGTCTGTTATAATAAAATCAGATGTTTACTATTTATTATGTCTGGGTAAATGTATCATGCCAATTTTATAATCAGTTCAAAAGAAATCAATACAAAACATCAAATGCTCTGGAATAAGGAAAAGAAATGCAAACCCAACATTTAAGAAATATAGTCTACGTGAGCTGAGAGTCGGACTCTCAACCTCAAGGGCAAATCTGAAGACACAAAAGCCTAGAATTTCTTATTCGATTCCATTGAATAGCAAATACTTTTTTAAACAATGCTAATTTATATGCAGGTTACACCTTATTTTGGGGTAGGGCTAGAAGGACCATTTGCCTTCCTTAGTGTGCCAGTTATCTCTAAACCCTATTACCTTTATGTTTTACTCTTTGGAAATTAGGCATCTACTCACTCTAAGACACTTAAAATTATACTAAACACAATACTTAATGATAATCATTCACATTAGAGAGAGAGAGAGAGAGAGAATGTATATGAGGTGAGACCTTTGTCTTAAGGGGGGGGGGGTGCAAACTGTAAATTTCCAGCTGGGTGTATCTGTTTCAATAGACCAGTGGTCTAGGTCTATGACTTCAAGCCAGCTGATGTTTCATTTGTTGATTCTCCAAATGGACCTTTGTCTTTAGCCACATGTCAAATGTTCAGTGTTCCCATGTTTTGATGTCTACCCAAAACTGTGAAACAGGAACATCAACTTCAGAGAAGGAACATGTAGGCGGATAAAATGCAAAAATTAAAACCCAGCTAACAGCCATTTGTTCAGAGGTGTATAAAGTAGAAGTAGAAAGTAGAAATCCTGCCATGTGTTAATTCCAGCCATGAACTGATGGACAGTTGATTTCAGCTGATTTCTGTTCCCTACTGAAAAACTGCTAATAAGCAAATCCAGGTGATTGGAAGGCGGCGACAGTAAACCTGACCCGTAAAGCCACGTTAGCCAATCAGAAGCCGTCAGTGTTGCAAAACTCCTGTTTTACTGTCTACACGACAACACTGCAACCGGCATTTCCGAAAGTCCTCACCCTGGCAGGGGTTTTCAAATGTTCGGTTTCAGTGTCCTGATACTGCGTTTCCGTGTGGACAAACGGCCGAACCGCGTAAAAAGCGGTCACAGTTATAAAAATACCTGTGTCCGGAAGGACATGGCCACAGTCTTAGATGAACTCAATTAAAAGAGAAAACATTAAATCTGAACATCTTAGCAGAGTAGGATTAAACAACTCCACAAACAACATTTTTTTTTTCTATTTATCTTTATTTTGAACATGTAAATAAGACAAACACTAATCAATGAAACAAGGAATATTGATAAAAACAAAACAAAATGAACAACAAAGTAAAATCCATAAAATAGCCTGATTCACTGAGATATTTTAATTTAGAATTATTTTATCAAATTAATCTATTTTCACAACACAAAACCTGTAACTGAACCCTGAGATCCAGCAATATTATAATAAGTTAGTAGACTTTAACAAACATGAATTAACTTAACATCATTAACTTAAGATTTATTTGGCTGTGTATGTGACTTATAACAGCAAGATGAACAAAATAGAAAAGAATTAATTATATTATTAATTATATTGTGTAATTAAAGGGTAAATTCTACAAATCATCAGCTTTCCTTGTTGTTCATCTGGCTGTTATAACTCAGGTACAGCAGTCAAACAATAACTAGCATTAACAGTTTAAGTGGTCAAGAGCCCAACTAAAAGCACACTGATCACCATAATGATGACTTCAGTGAGACTTTCTCCTTCAGTGATTCTGCTTGTTAACATCTGGGGCCCTATTTTAAAACGATCTGAAACGCAAGTATCCAAAGTAACTTTGTGGGTGGGATCCCGGCGCTGTTGCTATTTTCCCGGCGGGATAAATGTCTCTTGCGCCTGGCACAAATCTAAAAGAGGTTGGTCTGAAGTAGCTTCATTATTCATAGGTGTGGTTTGGGCGTAACGTGTAAGTAAACCAATCAGAGCGCCATCCAACATACCCTTTAAGAGCAGGTGCGCATGTTGCATGACGGATTGTTATTATAATGGCGGGTTTACCAGGCGCGCACCAGGAGCGTTCACAGCCGAGGAGACCGACGTTCTTGTCAGGGCAGTGAAAGACAGAGAAGTGACGTTGTATGGGGATGGGAGAAACCACCCAAATCAGCGTCGGTTAAACATTATATACATATGTTTCTTGCCACTATTGGGCAAACAGGTCTGATCCTTCAGTACTACAATTAGCCTTAAAAAATTGGGTAATTAGGTTTTTTCATCTTCATGTAAACCACAATGATTTCCCTCATGTGTTAATATTTTTCCTTGTTATAATGTATGATTTGCAAAAATAAAAACTGCTGCATCTGTGTTGATGAGAGAATCAAAGTGTATGCGCGTTGTGCACCCGCTACATTATGGCCAAGCATGCACGCTTAAAATAGCATTATGAACAACGCGCAATGCGCCACTGACTTTAGACCAGGTTTTTCTGGTCAGTGGCGCAATTGTTTTCTGGAAGTGTAAAATAGCACTAGGGAATGTTTGCGCGAAACACGCCTCCTTTTTGCGTCGATCCGCCCAGGGAGTGCAAGTTCATTTCCTAGTTTACCGACGTGCGTCTTTGGAGGAAAAAAGCCTGCTTTGCGCGCGTGCAAAATAGGAATGATACATGCGTTAGTGTATAAAGTCATTTGCGCCGGGTGCAAGATAGAGCCCCTGGTGTCTTCAAATAATGGTCAACCATCACTCAATTATTCACTTAATTATCTCATTAACTTTAACACTCATGTGAGTCTGGATCCCCACAAAAGTCACACAGTAAAGTCAGTTTGACACTGGAGTTTTTGCTATGGATGGAATACAAATATGGCAGGACTTTTACTTCTGACCCCTAGACTTTCTGCCTCTGATGAATGTAATCAAGTCAAGTCGAGATCAAAATCTGCATTTATCTATAGTGCTTCTCACAAATCCAGATTGTATCAAAGCAGCTTCACAGTGATAACATGAAAGTACGCCATACGACGCAGATGAATAATATTATTTAAAATGTTAATGAACCCGACTAAGCAAGCCGAAAGCAAGGCAAAGACGCGACCATGTGGCAAGGAACAGCAAAAACTCCATCAGATTGGATGGAGAAAAAACCTTGGAGGAACACCAGGGCTGAGTCGGGAGCCAGGTGTCCTGTGGTCACGGTTCAAGTAACAGAGTCAAGTCACATTTATTTATACAGCGCTTTTTACAATACAGATTGTGTCAAAGCAGCTTTCACAGTGATAACATGAAAGTAGTACAACACAGATCAATAATATTGTTAAATATTAAATAATAAATAACCCCAACTAAGCAAGCCAAAAGCAAGGCAAGCAAGGCGAGCAGTGGCAAGGAACCAAAACTCCATCAGATTGGATGGAGAAAAAACCTTGGGAGAACCCAGGCTCAAGTCGGGGGCCAGTTCTCCTCTGGCTTACATTCATATTGTTTATATATAAATATTTAAGATATAGTCATATAAATACGGAGCCATAACATATCGCCAGCGTTGAGTCGTCTCTTCACAGGCGTTGGGCATCTGAGATCCCCGTGAGAGGCTGGATACAAACTGGACCTGACGAGCGCCATTTTCTCGGGACAAACATCCCGAAATAACAGCAGAAAGGCAGATGGGAAATAATTAGCATAGCTGATGTTCATAATGATTTCCATTATACGGCAGTCGGTGTTAGAAAATCACTCTGTGGCAAACTCTCAGCGACTCCAACCATCCGTGACTCAGAACGTGTCGACCCGTTTGTCTAAAAGGCTGTCGAGCGCGCACTGCCACGCGTCCATGCGCAGGTATCAGTGGCGAACGGTTCTGTGTGCTGTGGTAACAGAGGACTAGAAGGCTAAACAGGCATTATGTGAATGCTTGATGAGAAGAGAAAATGTGTCTTTAGTCTGAAGTTTTGGACTGTGTCACGCAAATCAGAGCCTCTTGGGACAGTATTGGGAATGCTATTCCAGAGTTTTGGAGCTAGAATGTGAGAACGCCCTCCTCCTTTGAGTGGAACTTAGATATCCTAGGAATGACCAGAAGCCTTAAATTTAGTGATCTTAAAGAGGGCAGGTGGGATTGTCAGGGCGAAGGAGTGATGAGAATAAAGAAGTGATGAGAAAATCAATAAAGAAGTGATGGGGATGAAGTCGAGAGGGAGCAGTTCCTCTGGCTAGCTGGCAGACTGATGAACTGCTGACAACAAAATTATTCATTTTAAAATATATTCACAATTAACAAAAATTAGGCCAGTCTCAATTGCACACAGACAACACATCTGATCATCAACAGAACCAGTCAAATGAATGAGACTTATAACAGAATGACCTTGCAAACCAGTAAAATAATACATAAACAGCTATCTGAAATAACACATAATGTACAGTCGGACAGTCATAATATGAACCTGGACAAAAGAATCAGAACTGACTTAGATAATAAATATTGAGACAGTGGCCCAAAAATTGTGGAGAACCAATGCATGTATCGTACATTAATTACTTGCTTATGACATGGTTGTAGTAAAAAAAAAAAAAAAAAATAGTAGGGATGCTCCAATCCAGGTCAAGTTATCGGAAATCGGGCTCGTTACGACGTGGTTTAGATCTCTACCGGTATCGCATGTTCCTCCATTAGGACCGGATATACAGTATATAACATATATTCTCAGTATTTTTAACACATCTTATGAAGTGTGACACACTGGCTGCGTGGCATGTCCGTTTTTATTTTCGGCTCCCCGGTGTTAACAGGTTAAGCCCCGTTCACACCACGCGCGACACCATTCATTTCAATGGTGAGCCGGCGACACGCGCGACAGCGACTCGTTGGCGACTAGATGGGGCGTGTCAAGCGACACAAGGACGAGCGACAAAGTTGGAGAAATTTTTAACTTTATGCAAATGGTAGGGCGATTTTCGCGAGCGACAACCAATAGGAGTGAAGTTAGTGGAGCGCTGTCACTCTGCAGTGCTCGAGTCTGACCGAGGCAAGTTGAACGAGAAGCTAATTTTAGCAGTCAGAAACTGTCCTATAACGGATGATATATTTCCGCTGTACATACAGTGGTGTTCACCGTACTGACTCCGTGACTGAATGGTTTCAGGGAACCCAGATAGACTGGTATTTGCCCGTTTGCTGCAGTTAAATTGCCGCGATGGCAAAGAGCACTCACTGTTTCTCGTTCATCTTTAATATTATGCATTTTCTGTACTGATTCCATTTATATTTAGACTTTTCCTTACAAAATATTTGTTTGTAGCGGCAATAAAACGTATTTGTTGTCTAACATAGAGTAACTTCCGTGAATGTCACTCACAAACATCACTAGGCAACCAGTAGTGGGGAACGCCCTCCCAGCGCAGCCACAGGCGACCTGCAGCGACAAAGCCCCGTTCACACTACACGCGACTTTGTCGCTGCAGGTCGCCGAGTGGCTGCTCAGATATGTCGATATGAAAATATCGACATATTTTCGACATGTGAGAGCAAAGTCTTCCGAAGTTCGCATCTTTTTGAATGATTTGGCTGTCAATAATTAAAAGTCTCAGAGGTAAAGCTCTCCAGTGATAATAATATAACGACTTAAATTGCAGTTTGTTCGTCACCTAAAGCTATCATATTAATAAATAACGATATTAATATAACAGGACCGAAGTTGTATTAGATCACTTTTATGATACTTTTGTTATGTTTTTTGTCTTTTATTATTATTATTATTTTTGCGTGACAGCCCCCAGTCGGCTAATGTTACTCATTCACTTTCATTACATCGACAAGAAAGAGTCTCCATTAGGGCTACATATTCAAAAATGTCCCTTTGTCTTCCACGGAAAGTAAACTAAGGATTTGCACATGAAGGTGAGTAGTTAAATGACGGCAGAATTATCCTTTTGGAAGAAGTTCATCCTTAAAATCATTTCAAGGCTGAGACGCTGTAGAGCTAACATTACTTACACAAAATAACATAAAACATGTGACGAAGACAAAATCTTTATGAACTTTCATGAAATATGTATTAGATTTAGGTAGACAGACAGGTATGTTCAAATAAACCCCAAATCTTACAACTTACCATGACAAGGTCCGATTTAAACAGATCCAACAAATAAAATGAAGAAAAGCATTATCTGTCGATGTCTGTTCGTGTATGTTGGCCACTGAAGAGTAGGCTAGTAGAACTATAATTAACCACAAACCAGCAACATGAGACTTCAAATCTTTTAAATAAATGATTTTCTCTCTTCTTCTTATTATAGCCTACTAAAAATACCAGTTCAGACAGGGTTCCTCTTCCGGCTTGTTCCGTTTCAGCCAACTGCACAACACATTGCAGGCATTAATGCATTAACTGAGACCGTGACCGCCGGTCGCGAAGATGGCGCGCAAAGCTACAGTGACGCACGTGAACCTGGAAACTGAATATTTATGCTTAACATTGATAGAGTTGATGACAACAACATTGCCATAGCAAACTGAGACATGTAAACTTGGGATCTTATATGTAAGGTGGAAAGAAAAAGGCTATTTAACACAACAAACCTCTCAAAAAAAAGTCGACTTAGCGCTGCAGGAGAGTTTGAAGAGGAAGAGAAAAATGCCCCTTTATTGTGAGAAGGCGCAGGACATCACAGCCGAGATAGCACAAATGATCGCAATGAGTGCTATTTGTTTTTATATTAGACATTTTTTATATTTACTGTTGCACTAAAGTCCAAAAGTGAAACATTTATATGTATTACCTGATTGTTCAAGCTACCTCATAGAAGTGATCTGTTTGTTAACAGAGAAGTCAAATGTTAAAATAAGGCTAATTAAATTAGATTTAAGGAACATCCTGGAATCTGAATCTGTTTTTTCGCTCTTCTTTATTCATTTTATATATATATATATATATATATATATATATATATATTAGGGGTGTAACGTAGACGCGTATTGGCATTGAACCGTTGGTATGAGGCTTTCGGTTCGGTTTTCGACACATTTGAACCGAACGGGCGTTCATTTTTCCTGCTCACCAACATTCCGTTATTCAAATGTAGGCGCGCTCGTGGAAGCGGTGCGAATAATGTAAGAGACGTTGGCTGACCACAACATTGCCCAACATTCAAATGGCAAATATAATGTAAGCGGAACGAATCTGAGCTAACTCGTTATTGTGTGGTTGTTTGTTTTGGATGTCGGACCGTTTATCAGTTTGGACCAATGCATAGCTGCGAGCCGATCTTCATCATCAGCACTGTTACACAGCCAAATCCAGAAAACATTTGAATTCGCCACTGAAGTAATAACATCGCTGCGAGATCTAGTGAGAAACATTCACATTTCTCCGTTATTAACGGATCAAACAGCGCTGACGTGGAAACCAGGAAGAAACATTGTGCCATGAATGAACTATCCAGTGTCCACAGATCAGCAACATCACCAAGGATTTACTGTATAACACTACTATCTGTAAGTTTGGCAGGAATAGTAGGCTATAATGCTTTCAAGTAACATCACGTCGGTTGTATTTTGACATTATGAATACAATTGCTGCCCTCAAATGTTAATCTGAACTAAAATAAACCTTTGTTTATAACTACTACAATATTACATTTCATTTTGTCCAAGGAGCTGTTTTGTTTTATACGCTCCTATGAAAAGTCAAGTAGGCTATAGCTCCATCATTGCTCAAAGTTAAAAAATATCATACTTTATGATGTTAGTTTTAATAAAATATAATAAAAAAATTAAATCAAGGAAATTTCTCTGCCATTTCTTTCTTTTTGCTGTATTTGATCAATCCTACCATATCTGAAATCGTACGAACCGTGCCGATGACACAAGTGTATCGTCATCGAGTTGAACCGTAATTTTGTTGCCGTTCACACCCCTAAATATATATATATATATACACACACACACACACACACACACACACACACACACACACACACACACATATATATGTTATAGAAGTATCGTATCAGGAACTCGGTATCGGCAGATATACTCAAAATCAAATGAGTCTGCGCAAATCTCGAGGACAAAAAAACCCTGATCGGGGACATTCCCAAAAATAGTCTGTTGTCGCTTGCCCCTAATTAGCTGCATCCCCACTTTAGAGCGGAACGAATTCACTGCAATGCAGCAGCAGGAGACTGAGCATGCTGATCTTCTGTTTGGACTCGGAGATAGGGATTTTTATTAGCCTACATAATATCGTTTTCCCCTCATGCTAGCTTTTTATTATTATTATTAGCCTACTATTCACAGAGATGTGCAGTATTTGAATTACAAAATACTCAAAAGTTTTTAACTACGTATTTCAAATACATGTAATTTGTACTTTCCTTAACAAAAAATAAATCAAATATAATTTGTAATTAAATACTTTGAGGGACTGTAATTTGTATTTAAAATAGGGCTGGTGATATATTGGATCACGATTTGTTATACACATCTCTTCAAGAAAGCTCGTGTTCCTTGATTAGCAGTAAGTCACTTCACCTGCTTTCAGATGGACAATATGATGCAGATATGAGTGTTAAATTAACACCCAAGAGAACACTAGAGCGCTGAAAGTTCGAGCCCGTTCTCATCCCAAGGCGTCATATATGACACTTTTGCACAAGCGTAATATCCAACGCACATGGCACCCTTTAAAGTTAAATGAGACGCAGATATATTTGGGCAGAAGGCGCCTCCTAGTGGTCTAACCCTACCCCTACCCCATACCTAAACTTAACCATAACTGAAGCGTCTCATTTGACACTAAAGGGTGCCATGTGCATTGGATTTCGACGCTTTGGGAAAGTGTCATATATGACGCCTTGGGATGAGAATGCATTGAAAGTTCAGTGTAAGCAGAGATATCGTCTTTTAAATATCAGGAAGTAAAATTGCCTACAAAAACGACTCGATTGGGACTACAGCTGGGGTTATGGTACTCACTAAACCACACATTTGCATTAACCCCTCCCTCCGGAATATGCAGAAAAGGGCATGACCATATTTCAGCAGCTCCGTCGGAGTGAAGTTGTGTTCACCCAGCTGTCAGATCTTCTGTGCTCCGAGCTTCCCACGGACGCTACTTCATCAACAATGGATACAATTTATGTTTGATTATATTCCTGAAAATGACGATCGTAATTTAGCTCTCTGTGCTGCGCATTTACAGAAGACAGCTTCCAGAATCTCCACGAGTTCAACACCGGATTCAACAAGAAACTGTTACTAAAACATGAAGCAGATCCAACTTGAAACCCAGAGTCAGTAGTTGTTGGGCCACAACCTGTAAGTAGGCTAAGACTTCATCATTTTAAATGTATTTGCATGTATAATTCCGGACGTAGCGTTGTGTTTTATTTTTCAAATGCCAGCGCTGGCTTTATAGCCACTATAGGCTACTAGTTATGCTAGTATTTTGTGTCTATCTACAAATGCGTACAAACATTATGGACCTGAATTTTGTATAAGTACTAATGTTGTAAATGTATTTTTCATGTATATATGCTTTATGACTTTATTTTCGATATGATCAAGAACGCAAAACTTGCCAATGCTGTTTGCGTTTAACATTAGTAGCCAGTCAGTTGCTATCGTTGACGAGTCAGATGCTATTGTGTAAAACAAACGTGAGATATGGTTAAAAAATGAAGCAAGTTATCATTCATAAACCTTTACTAAGAGCTGTGTGTGGTGAGGTTCTGCTTGACTCTCTTATTGCGGCTTTCTCGGTCTGATTCTGCCTGACTATACTGCAGTCTCGACATCATTATTTACGTAGATCCACCGCCCATGGTATCCACCTTTGGCATGCCCGTTTTTGCCCGTAAAGGTAGATGGGGGTCTCCAAACCTTCCGGACAATGTGAGTGAGTTTAGCCAATTCACAACACACCGGGCCTAAGTCGAACCAGTCTGAGCCCACTACGTGATTTCTGAGGGGAGTGTTTTCAGTGTACTTCAGGAAAGTGAACCGTCCGTTTCAGGGGACAGAGGAGAGCACGGCTTGCAATGAAGGTGAAGTTTATGTAAACAGATAACGACTTTCTCAAAAAGAAAAACCACGAATACATGTTATGCTACATTGCACCCATAAACACAATCATGCAATGAAAAAAAACAGTCAACCCCCCCCTTTAACACAAGAGTGTAGTTAATGAGATAATTAAGTGATTAATTTAGTGATGATTGAGCATTATTAAAGACACCTATGATAACAGCAGAATCACTGAAGGACAAAATCAAAATTTATGGCGATAATGTCTGTTAGTTGGCTCACTTATACTTCACTTTAAATTTTGTTGCTATATCAATTCAGAACAGTCAAATAACAAAAGTGTGATCTGATAGTGTTGAGTATGTTCACATAATCATGTTGTGATCTGAAAATGAAACTTATTGAGAATGGCTTAGTTTAACTCATTAGCAAAAGCTTTGTGATTCTACAGTATATGATTATCATTATTTTTCTTATAATAATTAAAAAAGTTTAATGAACATTTTTCTGATCAAAACACTTTCAAATGCTTTTATTTCATAACACAGACATCAATAATCAGCCTGTGAATCTCAACCGTGGTGACAGTAATTATCCTTGTTGCAGTGGCTGCCACCAATCACAACTCATTAATGGCTCCCTTCATGCATTGGGGTATGAATAATTATGATCTGAATCTTTCTATGTAATTTACTTTCCCTAATTGAATATTCTGCTTGTCACCATTGTTGAGATGCATTGACTGAATCTTGATGTCTCCGTATTATATCTAATATTCTGGATATTTATGCACAATCACAGTTATGCTGTTACCAACAGCATAAATCACAAACATAAAGTTCAAATGATGATTGTCATAATATAACCAACACCATTAACCTCCTAAGACTGGTTGTCCACATACGTGGACATCACATTATTGGTTGTGTGTCCAGGGGTCAGAAAGTAAAAGTCCTGCCATATTTTTATTCCACCCACAGCAAAAACTCCAGCGTTAAATGAACTTTACTGGGAGTTTATTTGGATCCAGACTCAAGAGTGTTAAAGTTAATGAGATAATTAAGTGATTAATTTAGTGATGATTGAGCATTATTGAAGACACCTGATGATAACAAGCAGAATCACTGAAGGAGAAAATCTAAAATTGTAAGTCACCGTTATGGAGATCAGTGTCTGCTTTAGTTGGGCTCTTGACACTTATACTTTCACTTTAAACTTTGTTTGTCTGCTGTTATTGATTTATAACAGTCAAATGAACAAAGACAACTGTGATCTGATAGTGTTGGTTATGTTTTGACATAATCATGCTATGATCTGAAAAATGAAACTTATTCAGATGATTTGGTTTAACTTGTTAACAACAGTTTAGTGGTTCTACAGCATATGATAATGTGTATATTTCTTATAATCCAAAACATTTAATAAAAATTGTTCTGATCAAATCACTTTCATCTTTATTTAGAAACACAGACATCAATAATCAGCCTGTGTATCTCAACAGTGGTGAATAAAAATAATCCTTATTGCCACCAATCACAACTCATTAATGGCTCCCATCATGCATTGCGGTATGAATAAATTATGATCTGAATTGTCTATGTAATTTACTTTTCCTAATTGAATATTCTGCTCGTCACCGATTGTTGAGAATGCATTGAGTGAATCTTGAGGTCTGTGTGTGCCTAAAAGAAGGATTTTTTTTAAAACAACTTTTAAGAAATTCATTATATTATATCTCAAATTCTGGATATTTATGCAGAATCTCAGTTATGCTGTAACCAAAAGAATAAATCTCAAACATATATTTCAAATTATGAATGTCATAATATAACCAACACCATTAGATCACATTTTTCTTTGTTCATCTGACAGGTATAACTCAGATACAACAGCCAAAGAAAATCTAAAGTTAATAATATAAGGGTCAAGAGCCCAACTAAAGCAAACACTCATCTCCATAACGGTGGCTTACAATTTTAGATTTTCTCCTTGTGATTCTGCTTTAGGTGTCTTCAATAATGCTCAATCATCACTCAATTAATCACTTAATTATCTCATTAACTTTAACACTCTTGAGTGTGGACTCATATGCACTCCCAGGTGTGTTAATTTAACACTGGAGATTTTGCTGTGGGTGGAATAAAAATGTGCGCAGTCTTTTATTTCTCACCCCTGGACTTTTCCACCCAAAACTCAGGTCTTAGGAGGTTAAATTACTTTTTTTTTCTTTTTGTTCATCTGGCAGGTATAACTCAGATACACCAGCCGAACAAAATCTGAGAGTTAATAATAGAAGGGTCAAGAGTGGTGAAGCAGGTGAAGGTCATTTACTACCAATCAAGGAACCGGCTTTACTGACGAGATGCGCACAACATTTAATTTATTTTGTTTAAGGAAAATGAAAATTACATATGTATTTGAAATATGTATTTAATGACTTTTGAGTATTATGTAACTAAAATACTGCCCATCTCTGATTATTCAGAAATAAGACAAAAATGCCATTATGACAAAACAATGTAATTTCAGAACAAATACACCACATGAAGTGCCACCCATTTATCGACAGCACTTTAAAGAGATGTGGTAAAAAACAACACACATCATGTGCTGATGGTATTTTGACACATGTTCTGTAGATTACTAACACGTGTTAAAATGTAACTGCAGTAACATTTTAACACACAAACTGCAAACAGAGCAAAATCCCCAGTGTACATATATAGGGTGTTAAAATGAACACTGAAGCAGTGTTGAAGTTAAAGAGATATTTAATTGATTAATTAAGTGATGATTGGCCATTAGTGGTGGCACCTAATGTTAATAAGAAGAATCACTGAAGGAAAGAAGAAACAAGAACGGAAAAAAAGAGAAACACAATAACTACTAACTTTGATCCATTGCACATTATTGTACTTATTATTACAGTGGATTTCTGTCATACATCTACACACATTCTTATTTGTATTGAACAGAAGTTTAGATGGTAATGTTTTATGTAATGTTTCGTTTCATGTCACCATTATGGTGATCTGTGTTTGCTTTAGTTCGGCTCTTGACCCTTTGCTTTTTAACATTAATTTTTCTTTGGTTGTTTCAACTCTATGTTTATGAAGCACATGTGTTATTGCAAAGAAATCATGACATGAGCTGTGTATTGTTTTGCTCTGACTGTGCTTTTGTTTGTTTTGTTATGGTCAGAGTTGACATGCGTGCCACTTGTTTGTTTATTATCACCATTGTTGTGATTCATATGCTGATTCTTGATGTTTTGGATGTCTAAACACAAAGTGGATTTTCAAAATTGTTCATATTGCTGTTGGATCTAGAACTTCTCAGGGCCACAATCACCAATACTAAAACACAACATCACTCATATAGTCAAAGATTTTAGTATCAGATGAACCAGAGCAATACGTAACTGAACGAAGTACATT
>JAQIUQ010004476.1:0-19608 GCA_030378365.1 Hybognathus amarus
AGGGGTGGGACGATACAGGTACCTCACGATTTCAATTCTGTGGCGATATGTGGTCCACGATACTGATAATATCACAATTCGCAATATACTACGATATTCAATATGTTGGAGAAATTACATCAATGGTATATCACAATATATGTGACTTATATCTATAAATATGATTATAAATATAGATATATAAGGGCCCTATAAAATCCGTTTTATTTTTCGGAATTAGTTGTTTTTTTACCCTTGGCTGTTATTTTAGTCTGCAAGAGAATGTGCTTTTTAAAGTTAACTATTAAATGTATTAAAATACAAATAAATTAGGAATGACCTTAAATTTATTGAGGTAATATCAGACATTTAAGTTACTTAGTAGCCTTTTCAGGACAAATACTGCATGATGCAACATACTGTAAAACTGCACCCTCAAGTAACAACAAAATATGGTTATGACTTTAAACTGTCCAGTGATATAAATTATATTATTTTATATAAGTTTAAATAGTCACACTCTGTCGCTCACGAAGTTCGCTTCGCTTTTGTACGGTCCGCTTTACCCCCTATTTTCTCGACAGCGCCACCAAACAGAATGGTACATATTGGGTAGTGACACTGACAACGGGTAAATTAATCATTTTGTGTTGTAATAAAATATCGATATTTGGGCGATAGTAGTGTCGATTATTATGTGTCGCAACAGAGAGCACAACAATATACTGCAGATATCGATTTTTTTTTTTCCACCCTACTCACAAGTACTGGCTCGGCGTGCGAGAACACCGTTCTCCGGCAAAGGCAGTAATCTAGTGCACAAGTTCTTTACCCAGGGCTACGCAGGTTTATCCAAAAGTTGGTGTTTCAAAGAGGTGTAAATGACACAGCCAGATCTTTGTTGTGTGATTGGTTGCACCCAATCAGATGAGATAAGCAACCTTCACAGTATAACGTTACTGGTCATGTACATTGATGATTCCATCACTCAAGGTAATTTCAACATCTGTTTGAATACAATGGGTGTATGATCATGTAATTAATTACGTGTCTTTTAATCGGTTCAGCAAGTCAGCTGTTTGTGTTATGAGACTAATGGTGCGTTACACCGGACGCGAATAGCGCAGTCAGGCGGAATGATTTCAATGTTAAATCAATGCAAAGACGTGTTTCGCGGCATAAAAACTTCCTGTGGCGCAAATGAGGGCGTCAGTGCGCACGAAACACGAATACACCTCATTCGCGCGTAAAGTTCGCACAGAATGGCACGAATTTCAGCGTCTGGCGTGTTAAGCACATTGCTCAGCCAAATGATTTAGTTAGTGCCATTTGTTGCATTCACGGCGTTTGATGCCCGAGTTGAAAAATCTGAACTTTGGTGTCAATTTGCGCCGCCGTTAACCAATCAGGAGCCTAGCTGCTTGCTCACGTGGTGAAGTATCTGGATGTATGACTAAATGCATGGTGGGATGAT
This sequence comes from Hybognathus amarus, assembly GCA_030378365.1. NCBI lineage: Eukaryota > Metazoa > Chordata > Actinopteri > Cypriniformes > Leuciscidae > Hybognathus > Hybognathus amarus. The sequence continues at coordinate 1,454 of JAQIUQ010004476.1, forward strand.
GCACAACAAAGCAAATATTTTATCACTTAACTTTATTTCTATATGACATGTTCATTTTGTATTGAATGTTATTCATTCCATATTTAAATTACATGAAATGGTATACTGATGTAAAGACAACCAAAATACATGTGCATAAGTTTGTGTCTGGACGTGAGAGAGGAAAAAATCTCAGGACAGGTTAATAACTTTTGAAGGCTGGCTCTATTTATGCATCAAAACAAAACTAAATGACAGCTAGATTAGATGGATGAGGGCGAGGGTGATCCTCGCTCGCGAATGCAGGAACAACAGTCAGTCAAACTGGAAGAGTGGCAATTACCGCTGATCAGCGGCCTGCTAAAACGGTTCGCCTTCTGAAGGGTCCGGTAGACACTAATACGCTGCTGTTCTGCTCTCCAGAGTAAATCACAGAGCGGTGACTCTCGATGAATGTCTCGGTCGACATAAAAAAAAAGGCGGCCAACGGATTCGATTCTGCAGCGCGTACACGCATGTTGAATTTCGCTTCAAACTTTTGTTTTACGCGCGTCAGTTTCATCTCGACACGAAGTAACACAAAGTGGTCAAGCGTTCAAACTAGATGCGTCAGGCGTGAATTTGACGCGCTATTTGCGGTCCGGTGTGAACGCACAGTTACTGTGAGAGCGGCAAAATTCATTTGAAAAGTTTATGACTTCTGGGAACTTTAACGCTTCGCTGGTGGCGGTGTAAACGCAGCTGTACGCATTTTGCCAACAACAACATAAGTGTGTGATAGGTTGTTTTGAGGTTTGTAATATCTATGGTTTTTAATGAGAACAGTAGAGCTAGATTATTTATGGTGGAATTATTACTGCTCGCTTATCTAAAAAATAAACCTAGTCTGCTTTACAATTTAACTACCTTCACCTTGGAGGTCCATAGTTTTGCAGCTAGCTCGCTAACAGACTTGATAGCTGGCTACTAGATTAGAAAAGACGTGGAACTACAGGACTCTACGTTGAAAATACCCGTTTGTTGCCCGCCAGGCATCCATGGTAGTCACGTGACTGCTAAGTATGAATAGGCATGATGCAACTGTAGATTGTTTACGGTTGCTTAGCAACATTGACACTTGTTCAAAGCCATTGAAAACCAGCAGAGTTGCAGTTGCAACAGTCCGCTAACTTCCATAGGAATTGTGGATTGCAGAAATAACTTGTGTTGTGGTGGAGAAACCAATATAGTTCCAAAAACTGAATAGTTGAGTATGCGAGTAGTTAATCTTTTTAAATTTTAAAAATAGTGTTTGATAATGTCTAAATGTATATTCCCAAAAATGTTTAAAAATAAGTAAGCTGTTCTAAACGGCTATACTCTTTTTAGCAACTAAATTAGAGTTAATGCGTGTGTGTGTATATAAATATTAAAGACCAATAATATATATTACTTTCCGGACACATTTATAGATGCCTCTAATTTGCCTCTTTGCATTGAAATTTTAAAACCTTTACTCTTTTAATCTTAAATACTACAGTAATTATAAACAAATAAAAAATATATACATATTTAAGTATTTTAAATGATCATTAATCTCCTTAAAATATTAAATGCATATTGTTTAACTAAAATGTAGTACATTCAGTTAACTGATAAAAAGTTACACTTAGAAGTTCGGTCACTTTTGATCGCCAAGGACTGAGTGTGACCAAAGTTAAGAAGATACGATTAAACTTTGAGCAAAACATATTAATATTGTCTCTTTATCATTCCCCAAATGCTACTGTGAATGTCATCGGTGTAGTAATTAATGCACATTATGCATTTATGTTTACCAGAAATTGCTGCAAATATAGTGAACTTGCTGTCTATCTTGCTTAAACCCATTCGAACAGAAGTTGTTTGGAACTATCGAGAGCTTCATGAACCACGTGGCGCTGAGAACTGTTTTTCAATGGCTCTGAACTTTATTCTGAACTAAAGTGCAGTCACAGGTGTGCACCTGTATATCAGCTATTTATACATTTTTTAAGGGACTTGCATGTCACAAACATGACCCTTCTAGGGTTTTGGCAGTTTGATTCTCATTTTTAATTAAAATGTTACAGATTGCACATTTTTATTGAATATTTTCTACACTATTATAGTATTAATTCATATTTTAAATTAGCATTTATTTTTAGTTATATTACATTTTTTATTTCGATTCAGCTCAGGACTGAAAAATGTTCATCCAAATCATTGCATTCATTCCAAATGCAATGAATTAAATGTCTACCTGCTTGTCAAGTCAACATATATATTTCCATACCTCCTCGCACCCTGCTCACGCAGACGTCACGTCATCAGCATGTTCTGTATGCAGAGTCTGTGGACAGTCACTGACTTTTACAGTTCCTCCTGAACCAAAACAACAAGCTTATGCTGCGTTCACACCATATCATAACCATAATTATGAGATGGCAACCCGTGACAACCAATGCTAAAATAAACATGCAGCAGTCAGGTGGTACAACTAAGAGTAAGTTGTTTAAGTTCTTATGAGACATGAGGTAATTTAACGCTGTCTCGTGATGCTTTGCAGACTCTGCTGTGCGTGTTCATGTGTTTTGAAGGTGTCATGGCTTAAGAGAAGCTCTTTAGAGACTCTCATGCTCCGTACCCTACCTACCTTTATGCAGCCAGAGTGTATCTTAAAGTCCCCATGAATTCAAAATTGACCATACTTTGTTTGCCTAAATTGATCGTTTTGTGGTGAACAATTCATCCATGCAAGTCAATCCACACACACACACAAATCAAAACTCCCCTCCCTCTGCATTGGAGGACCTTCCCTGATGACGTAGGTTTGAAGGTTTGGGTGTCTGCTTAACATCCGTAACCACGCCCCTCCAACTGACAGTAGACAGGCTGCCTGTGTTCATTGCCAGCGTGTGAAAGGAGAGATGGTCGAGGCAAGGAGGTGCATTTTTGGTTGTGGCACTCATGGGTTAGTGAGTTACACACAGGTTACTATCATGACGGTTAAGGTTGCAGCAGTAATAGCAAATAAAAATAGTTTTATAATTCCAATTAGTGTTACACCTACTTTCTCAGTCCAATCAGGTGCTAGTTGGAAAAAAAATACCACGCCCACTATTTTGCCTCATTTCAGTATTGCGATTTCCTCTCGGAAATACGTCACAACACCGGATTTGTAAGCAACTTTCCGGTTTACGGGGACTTGAAAAGCTTGTTTGGTGATATAAGATGAGCACCCTTCTAAAACCAACCAAAGACCACTAGGTTTGAAGACTTACCAACCCAGTTTATGCTAGATTAAGATGTTTTTTCAGCAGTGACATCAGCCAGAATATTTTTTTTTATTGAAGAGAGTAGGCTGTAGTCAAGACCACCTTTGTCAAGTCCAAGACCAGGACTAGTCGAGTCCAAGTCAAGACCAAGTCCAAAGAGGTTCGAGTCCAGAGTCAAGACCGAAGTCCAGGACGGGGAAAGAAAAGGGGCCTGAATTTTGTTTTTGCCAAATGCAAAATTACTACATTTATCTTGCCTAAATGTTTGTGCTCGATTGCATTTTTTACAATGGGGTAATGTTGTTAAGAATTTACACAACACAAGGCTTGATTTCAATTGTTCAATCAAATTGAAAAAAGTTGCACAAATAAATACAATAGAATAAAGATATAAATTAAGACCAATAAAGAGAAAAGTTTTTGAATAGGTCCAGCACTAGTGTTCAGACAAAAACTGAATAAAGTAATCAAATGGAAAATTACACTGGATAGTATTTTCATCCTAAATAAATTAAACACATAGGCTATCAATCCTGATTCCTTTAAAGGTGGAATACCTAAGATTTTTGCATTAAAATATCCCAAAATCACAAGGCCAGTGTTATATGTTTAGTTAAGATGATAATTTACAATATTCCAAATGTTTCAAACAATGTTTAAATCGCGAGAAAATTTAGATTTTAACCAAGGAAATGGGGCGTGTGAGCAGGGGTGAGCTGGGAGTCGCCAGTCAATCGCGTCATATCCGCGTTACCTCGGTTTCCGCTCGTACTACGTGTAGTCCTGGACAAATGCGGAAGTTGTAGTTGTGCGTTAGCGTCTATCAAGCAACAAACGTCACCTTGTTTCGCGCATTTGTTATGGAGCGGAGCACAATTATTCTTTTCAATTATTCTCGGAATGTGAACTGTTGGCTGTAAAGGGGGTCGCACACCGGACGAGAAGAGCCGCGCCACGTCTTAGGACAAAGTCCAGTATCGGCACACCGGACGCGCACTTTCTCATCAGTATATGGCCAGCAATATTGTAATGTTTAATGACATGAGAGGAAGATAATGTCTGTTCTATGTTATGATTGTACTGTACAATTTACAAACGTTGCTGAGTCTGCAGTCTGAAAACTTTACCTCAGAGCATCCGTTAACTGAATGAATTGAGAATCTCACCTGAAAAATCTAATAACATCAGCAATTGTCATTCAAGCAGCTGATTTCTGTAAATGAATGCAAAACTAAATGCATATTGCAGCATAGGGCGAAGTCAGTATCCATTAGCAACGGTTTGACTTCAAACCCTCTCCACCATAGCTTCGTCCACTGACTCGTACAGTAACATCTGTGATAACTAATTTACTTTTAAACCTGACTTTTCTTGCGGCTATTTCAGTTTAATGAAAAACAAGCATGTCATTAAACGCAACATTTATAGAAATCGAACTTTACCTCATCCATGACAACTAATGTTCGATTCCCGTCTAACTGATTTATCCACGGTGGAGTTGAAAACAACAGTTCCCATCATTCCGCGTTCCTCCACGTTCGTCATCTAAGCAAAGCCATTATTGTTGTTTTGAATGTAGCGCCCTCTAGCGGCATACAATCTTAGGTATTCCACCTTTAACTTAAAGCTCTCTTTTCTTGTTTGACGACAAAATTAATGACCGTCATATGGTTGCTGCCACCCTAAGAGCTAGTGCACGGTTCTGTGTTCATTATACTGGCATGCGTTTTATGCTTATTAAAGACAAAACCGACTATGTTTAGAGTATACTCACAAAGACCGAAATTGACACAGTTTTGAGTGTTAAAGCAATATAACTAATCCGTGAAAAATAACTTTTCTTACTGGCCAGCTGTTCTTGAGGCGGATTTTCTATGAATGTGCGCAGAAATCATCCCAGAGAGCGCGCGAGCACTGATTAGTTTAAAATCGCTTGAATGTTTAAACTGGTAGACTTAAAAGATGTGCAAATGGTAAACTTTATTCACGATGCACTGCTGGCCCGATTGTGCAAGTGAATATTCCGTCATGTCCCGACTCCTGAACGCAGAGTGTGTAGTGTTATTACGCGGCAGTGCTTGATGCTGCTTCCACAACACATTTTGAGAGAAGAGAAGACGCGGCACCGCTGAACACTCACACTGTTTGTGAAATTGCATCTGGCAGATAGTTATTAAAAGAATGATTTGATTTTATAATCTGTGTGAATTACGATTCGAGGGAATATCCCGCATTATAAATGGGAGACCTGCGGGAATGCGCAACACCCAGTAACTATAGTAACAGCATGAGAAGACGCGCTCCGTTGTAGTGAGCACTTGGTCGGTTAATTTTGGCATTTTCTAAGTTAACGTTACCCTGATAGGCTAGTAATAAATGAACACGCATACAAAAATGTTGGACTGAATCAAGACCAAAAGCCATATTTGGCAGAAGACCAGTGGCCGAGACTGAGACAAGTCGGAGTCCGAATACCAGCGAGTCCGAGACCATAGAAAAACGGACTCGAGTCCAAGACCGGACTTGATACTACAGCCCTGGAAGAGAGCAAGAAAGTGTTTCATTGGCTGCTTCCTGGAAGCCACCAGAGGCTGTAAACATGTTGTGATGATGGGAGTCTTGTTAAGGCCAGTGTCATTAACCTTCAGTCATATCAGTGTGTGTTTGTGTTTGTCTCAGGTATGACCACATCCTGAAGTGGGAACTCTTCCAGTTAATGGATCTGGACACCATATCAGGGGATGTTGAAGCTGCTTTTCATGAAAGAGCTGGAGTGCATCGTTAAATCCTATGAAGCATATCGACAAGCGCTGCTCACCGAACTTGACACTCGTAAACAGCGGCAGCAGTGGTATGCCCAACAGCCAGCCAGAAACTTCCCTCGGAACATGTGACTCGAATGAGCACACCAGCCTTATCAGTGCCTTAGCTGCTGATGCAGACTCTCATTTATTTCCTGAAACACGCTCCAAATATAAACGCCAAGAGAGACGCCACACAAAGCATGTTGGAAACTTTACACTATTTAGACCTGTAATTATCAGCCATTATGACGGCTGTGTGTTATGAGTCTGTGCTTTGGTTTTGACTGTGTGTTGTGAATGTGTTTGTGCATGTCAGGACTCGCTCCTTCTATATGGCATTGTATTGTATGGACAATCATAACTATCAGTTTTCATTGTTTTATGTTTTATCAGACTTCGAGTATACGCAATGGTAGTTTTGCTTTTTGGATGAATCTCATAAAAATGCATCCAGTTCACATTTTACCCCAAAATTTAAAAGGAAAAAAAGGAATATATAGTTAGTAATGAAAATGAAGCTTGTGTTAGGCTTAATAACATCTGCGTACATGAACGGTTTTGCCATTAAATTATAAACAAATAAAAATCTTGTTTTTTGCATTACAGTAATGAGATACCTTCATGGTGCTTCATTTTCTGTATGTAAATTATATTCTTTCTTTCTTTCTTGTGATTTTTTTTTGGTGAAATATGGCTTGAACATTTCTGTGAGGTTCATCCTTTAAGATCTGGGTGGATTCCTTTTTTAAGGAATTTTGCTCCTTATATTTAAAGACAAAACTTTCAGGCTGAAATCGTCACTTTGGATGAAGTGATTGTGCCTGTGGAATTTGGTGTTTTTTTTTTTCAAAAGGTTATTGCCTGTATTTTTCAGTTATAATTATGTTTGTAAAAACTATTTTAAGCATCAACACTTAATAAACCAGGATCTTGTATTGTCCGAATGTGTGAGAGAGATGTTCTTCCAATTAAGATTATACTTTCCTCACCTCTTTTCAAAGTTATTATTTTTATTTTGATGGAAGTAGAACAGAATACCTAATTTTCTATTTTAATCCTTTAAAAAAAAAAAAAATATTATATATATATATATGTGTGTGTGTGTATATATATATATATATATATATATATATACACAAATGTGTATATATATATATATATGTATGTGTATATATATGTATGTGTATGTATATATATGTGTGTATGTATATATATATATATATATATATATATATACAGGGTGGGGAGAAAATTCAATTCTCGAATACATCGCGAATGCGGACGTGGACGATCCTGAAATCGATTCACAAATATCCCAAAATCGATTTTCCAAAAAAAAAAAAAAAAAAATTATATATATATTTATAAAAACGTAATATTGACGGAACGCGAAAGACGGAAGTGCAGTGACCGGACCGTGCTGACGCGTGCACATAACAGAGACGCGATGGCGCGCAAGATCCAAACACCCTCCTTGTTAGGTTAAAAGCTGACGTGTGGAAATATTTTGGCTTCTGAAGTTGAAGGGGGAAAGGAACTGGGCAAGAGCCACGCTAGTTGTAAGCTTTGTAGAATAAAACTAACGACGGAAACACGACAAATATGACAAGCCATATGACGCGTTTCCAGCCAGAGGAGGAAAACACTCGGCTGTACCGGTCGTTATAATATTAATTTACTACAAGTAAGTTAAAGTTATGCTCCTAGTTCAGGCACACATTTATTTTCCTGTTGGTTCTTTGGAATGCTAATAAAATATATTGTACGTTAATTCTTTATGGGTCATTACTTTGTACATTTAAAGGAAAATATTTATAGTCACACACACAAAAGATTCAGATAATCGATTTGTAACATTCTAAATGTCTTCACTGTAACTTTTGATCAACTTAATTTAATTTATACTTGATGAATAAAAGTATAATTTCTTTTTTCTTTCTCCCAAAAAATGTAAAGAAAAATTCTTACCAACTCCAAACTTTTAAACTGTATTGTTTAATGTTACAAAAGCTTTCTATTTCAGATAAATGCTGTTCTTTTGAATTTATGGGTGATTCTCTGAATTCGGGTGCCCTTCAAGCCCCACAAACTTGCTTCAAAGATTTTCAATTGAAGGAAATCACAAAATGCATTTTAATGCTGTCAATTAATAGAACCAGGTGCCTTTGCATTATAATGCAACACAGTTGTTCAAAAAATTATTTAAAGATAATGGGTTGCCTAAGTAATAGACAACAAGCATGTTTGCATGTCTTCACTAACCATCATTACATTTTCATTGAATATCAAACAAATAAAAAGTGCAATTAATACCAAAATGATGATGCTGCTGCTAATATAATCATATGTTGGTCTAGTGTATTTTTGTTTACTGTTGTAAAATGGAAAATCAATAAGTCGCTAATTAAAAATCATTAATAATCGAAAATTGGACTGTAAGTTGGAACTGGGACTTCAATAATCGTAATCAAATATAAATCGGAAAATAGACAGATTAACCACCCCTAATATATATATATATATATATATATGTATGTGTGTATATATGTTTATATATGTGTGTGTGTATGTGTGTATATATATATATATATATATATATACATGTGTGTGTGTGTGTGTGTGTATATATGTGTGTGTGTATATATATGTGTATATATATATATTTATATATATAAATATATGTATATATGTGTGTGTGTGTGTGTGTGTGTAGATATATATATATATATATATAAATATATGTATGTGTGTATGTATGTATATATATATATATATATATATATATATATATATATATATATATATATATATACACATACACATATATATATATATATATATATATATATATATATATATATACATACAGTATTTATAAAGGAAAAGGCTGACCATGAAAATATTCTAAATTGTATGCCTACTCAAGAGCAATTTATACATTTTATACATCTTAATTTTTGGAAACTTGGCATGCGTTCACATCAAGGATCATTCTGCACACATTCATGAGCATTAGCTGAACACATTTTATTCTAATATGAGTTAACAAAATTTACGATACTATAAATGTCAGATTTTTTTGGTTATTTTTTTGGTATTGAAACAAGCTTGGCAATTAGTCTTTTCTCATACAAGTAGGCTTTTTTGATGTGAAAATGGTTAAGATTGTCCTTAATATAATGGGATGGAAGATCACTGCATCATGTTATTTGGCCCATGATAATGACTACAACTTGTGTTTTTAAACATGTAGTACTTTATTCCCTTATAAATAGCACTGAACTCAACGTACAGACATCCATTACAAAATAAGAACAGACTCCTTACATGTGAGTGTCAAGAGAGAAACAGTATTTACAGTGAGAAGATGGTAAAATTGTGATTCAGAACTAATACCGTGATTTCAGGCGCAAATGGTACAGTCAGACTGAATCTTTTAAGACTCTTTTCAGTCTGATTCTCGTCATCGTCTGACTGTGGGCCTGAGCTGTAGGTGGTGGGTGATAGTGACGATATGTTCCTGTTGTAGCAGTAAACAGTCCCGTGCCTCTTCTCTCTCTCTGACTGTACTGCTCCACTGTCACTGTCCACAGTGCAGCTGTGTGAAACTGTGTGGGGTCAGTTTTGTTTCTTGTCCTGCTCAGGCGGCTGACCAGTCTGGTGTCCGGGGAAGGCGTGGTTATACAACTGCCTGTGATTCGCTGCTACACTGTACAGCTTATACAGAGCCTGAGCGAGAAGGACAGGAAGATACAACATGTTAATGTGATACGTCTCTTTCTGTTTGTATGATGTTGTGAGATTGTGATGTAAGTAGACAGATAAGTGTGTGCAGGTACAGTTACCTCATTTGTGCTTCCCTGAAACAAAGAGATGAAGAAAGCAGTTAACAAACTTTGGTTTTAAAATAAAAATGACCTAATTTTATACTTGTTTCAGAATCGTTTCGCTTGATAAGAGCCTTATTCATCGTCTGGTGTCGTTTAAAGCCCTTTGAAGCTGCACTGAAACTCTCATTTGGACCTTGAACTGTTTGGTTCCCATTGAAGTCCATTATATGGAGAAAAATCCTGGAATGTTTTCATCAAATACCTTAATATCTTTTCGACTGAAGACAGAAAGACATGGACATCTTGGATGACATGGAGGTGAGTAAATTATCAGGAAAAAAGTTGTTGTTTTTTAAAGTGAACTACTCCTTTAAGTACCAACTCAGCATATTAGAATGATTTCTGAGGGATCATGTGAAACTGAAGAGTGGAGTAATGATGCTGAAAATTCAGCTTTGATCACAGGAATAAATTACATTTTAAAATATATTCAAATACAAAACTATTTTAAATAGAAATAGTATTTCACAATATCACAGTGTGTACTGTACTGTATTTTTGTTATGTGAAAAAATCTTACTGACTCAAAACTCAATGGTATACATTCAATATTTATATAAAAAACTCGATGTAAATAAATAAACCTGCATAAAAATTAGGGTTCGATTAAACTGTACAATTTTAAAGTGCATGCATTGTAAATTGGTATCATATTGGCTGTTGGCCGTAGATTTTTTTTTAATTGATCATTATCAGTCAGTTTACATGCATACTTGTTTTTGTTAAAGGGACACTTCACCCATTTGCATTAAGCTTTGTATTTTCAGAAACCCAGTCATATTTTTGAATGGTTTATTCACTTATTTTCCCCTGAGATGGTAAAAATAAGGATTTAAGTGTTTTACTTCCTGCTTATTATGACGTAAAAATCGTCATTTTGTGTCATAACAAGCAGGAGGTCACATTTCATTGAAAAGTTAAGAGACTACAAACTTAGCTCATTATTATTCAAGGGTGTGGGACCCACTCACCCTACAGGCCTATTACAGATCAGTGGGCAGGGACTTCACTTGCAAAAACTGAATCAGATATCAGCCATCTTGTTTTTGGAAGCTAAGCTAACAAGCGCTGTGGAGATAGGAAGTATGATAATGATGGAAGAAACTGAACATGATATGGAAGAAGAGGATTTTGAAAGTCTGCTGCTCAAATCCGATGTTCGTGGCTATCTTACGAGCCGCACATATAGTTAGTGAAGCAGCAGCTGAGGCTGATGGAAGAACAGGAGGCGGCTGCCTGTCAGGTGTTCGAGGAGCCCGGACTGGCCTCGAAGCTGAGGCGGATTGCTGGTGCTCTCGCTGTGTGCTACAGCCTACGGACACAGATGAGTCCACCTGCTGCAGAGAATCTCAACAATGGCAATTTCTCCTGGACGAAATCTCCTGAATGAGACGAGCACACGGACGTTGTGCTGCTGTGATGTGAACCATCCTAGTTTCGTCTGACTGAACATCCAGGATATCATGCAGTAATACACAAACACAGAAATAAATACAAACGAGAAGTAATTCACTAATGAGTTTGCTCAATGTAACGTTAACAGGGTTTGTTGTCTGGGAAGGAGGAGGTGGAAATTGGCGAACATTTAACATTTTAAAAGGGATATCTCACACCGGGTTTTCATCTGGGACTATGTAATCTCCTTAAACTAAATACGAGCGTCTGATGCACATCTCTCTCATCTCAGTGCGTGCACCATATCGCTTTGTATTGCCACAGAAAACTATGCTCTAAGCATTTAGCTTAGCCCAGTGCATTAAAAAAAACTGGGCAAAAAAGAGGATGAATCCTTTCCATTTTACATACCAGTAGTGTACTGACCTAGTATGTGACAAAAATAAAACGTTGTGTTTTAGTCAGTTAATGACTTATATTGTATTTACGAAATGAAAAGGAGGGATTAAAGCGAAGCCGGTAAAAGGACTTTTCATGAGTAAAGGCATCATTGCGTCATAGTAAAAGTGCTCAAAAGCACTTTTTATGGCATTCCCATAACAATATAGTCATCAACTTTAAGCTGTGAGAAACATGTTCATTTGTTAATAGGGTAAACTACATACTCAAGAACTGTATTAAATAGGAAAACGAGGAAGTGTTTGGTGGCTTCTCTTTGTGGCCCATTTACTGCACACAAGTGCTATATTGCACACACAACTCACCACTCAGTTAAGGGAATACACAATTTAATATAAAACCACGTGGATATCCCCTTTAATAGTAAAATGAACAAATAAAAACGAAAAGTATAAGCCAACAGCCCCTCATTGACGCGCTGATGTCCACACACAACATAAAATCAGGCTGTTTCTCTCAATCTGCCGTTTATGCTCCCGTCTCTGTGAGACACGACGGTTCTGTGCCTCTTGTCTTTCATTATCACTCACTCACTGGCCTAAACTCCCCGCCGCTCGCGCTCTCACCGTCGCTTGCTCTCTAAAGCCAATAACTAGACATTTGGCTAAATGAATTCCAACTCTGGCAGCTGACCAGAGCCTTGTAGACGTAAATAATGATTTCCCTGATGTGCGGCATTCCGTATTAGTGGGTGTGGCTTGTGAGACTGTGCAATGTGGTGCATTGTGGGTGTTGTAGTCTTTATAAATACGTCTTTGTTTCTGTCAAGAGCACCTTAATAAATGCTTTTACATTTTCGACTACATATACTATCCACTTCCATAAAGATTAATGTTGAAATGGGTGAAATACTCCTTTAAAATATTCATTTCCTCTTAAATTTGTGTTTACCTAATCCCAGCCTGCCTCGTGCCCATGATGCGCCCATTTCTCTGTATTCTCCTGATAGCGGATAGCCCATGTGCACAGAGTGATGAAGCGAAGCCCAGCACCATGTTGCAGAAGTCGCGATGACGTCCACGCCACGAACCATGATACCCTGCGGCCACGTACATCACACAAATAATAACAGATTAACGAAGCGTTGGGGTGCGCGTGCGGCGTGGAGATGTTGGAGTCGCTTGTGTTAATGATTACCGATGTCACGAGGACTCCCTGTCACTCTGCTTCCCAGCTGCAGCAGGAACCGGTCACTCCTCCCGTCCATATTTTCTTCACACTGCGAAACAACACAGTGACTTCCAATATGTCCAAAGTGACGTGCCTGGAGCTTGCGGCTGAGAAAAAGCGATTCTGCCCCCACTACCTGGGGGTGCATTGAGACTGAAAACACATCATCTCCATATGGTAGAACAGCTGTCAATATCACACTTACCACCTCCATTTCCCTGTTGTAAAGATTTAGAGGAGCCTGCCCAGCCACTGCGGATATATTGGCTTCTGCTGTGGCCTGTGCACACAAACACAGCCTCATTCACTGTCATACTGTTGGATGCTCAGTAGCTCTGGGTGGATCTCACTACATGTAAGGCTTTGGAAAGGGGAATGTTCGTGCTGAAGGTGTCACCCCCCTTTTTGAATAGACATGAAAATGCACTTTTAGAACTTAAATGGTTGTAATTCAAGAATGCTTTGGAATATAGACATGATTGGTCTTGTTTTAAAGAAGACATTTGGCAGATTTTTGTAGAAGTGATATAAATTAAGAAAGTGAAACAGAAAAACAATTATAGAAGTTTGAGTTTATGGAAATGTACAATGTAAAAATATTAATTATTGATATTTTACATAAAATATATATTTTCAAAACCTGGGCTACTCTAAAACTGCAGAAAAATCAAAGCCAAAAATCTGAACAAGTTGTGTTTCAATTTTAGGTTGAATATCTCAAAAAATGAGCTTTCAGTAAGATTTTGCTTTAGCGCAGTTACCAAACTTTTTCACTAGGGCACAATCAGACTCCATTACACAATCAGGTGCCAGTAAGGGCGCCTGCATTTCCATTAGTGTTTTGAGTGATATGAACCATTATTTCCACAATTTCCATACAATTTATGAAGTAGACATCCTATTCAGAAGTAGTATGGGAAGTTTTGCATATTATGAAATGAATTCAATCTCTAAGAAACACAAAGCCTACAAAAAACCTTCATGTAAGCTCATGGCTCGCTGCCACGTCACAAACGGTGAATTTACTATTTTTTCTTGATATTTCAAACTTTTCAGACCTTTTTTTTCATCTTTTGAACTTTTGGCATGAAAACAAACTGAGGTATCTACAATTTTTATAAGATTTTTCATGTTCACTGTTATTTTAAAATAAAGGTCTGAACTCGCTTTATGACTATAAAAAATATTCTTGTTGCATATTGATAAATTACGGTTCCTCTGTAATATATATTGAAAATCAGTCACCAAATATGGAAACTAGAGATTGTAAGCTTTCAAATGATATATACAGGGTTTCTCCAGGTTTCACAAAGTAAAATTTAAGACTTTTTAAGACCTTTTTAAGACCATTATGAATGAAATTTAAGACCTATATAAAAAAAACGTACAAAGGAAACACGTAACAAGTCTCAAAATTATTTGTTAAATTAATATATTAAATTATTAGTAATTTAATATATTCAGACTGAACATTTGTCGAAAATCAACACGAAACGGTCCATAATTTTGGAAATTATAGTTCTGTTTTTGTTTTTATAAAATCCCCTATTCCAAAGCGCGTAATGTAGGCCGTTTTATCTTTCCCGCACCTGAAGGATTTAGTGATGTCAGAGTCCAGAAACATCAGCTTTGAAACAATGTAGGATTAGTGTTCTTGTCACGTGTGAAACCCAGAGCACCTCCATTGGCTCTGATCCAAAAGCAAAATTAAAAATCAGCAAAATACTGATCCAAAATTCAGATATTTCAAGCCAAGTGTCGCTAAACTTAAAATCCGTATTATGTCTGTCTGTGGTATCTGAGATACATGCCAATAACACAAAACCTCAAAACTGATTGGCTGTTGCATATTGGTCTATTTTGTAGTCGTAATACTGCAAATTATATTTGAACTAGCAAGAAAAGAACTACAACCACAGATTTTTTTTTAAATTCCAAAACGCTGTTGGAACATTTCAATGAGATTTACATGGACATTACGAAAATTAGAGACCTGTTTAAGATGATTTAAGACCTAGAACACAATACTTCAGCAAATTTAAGACTTTTTAAGGCCTTAAATTGTCATTTGGAAATTTTAGACTTTTTTAAGACCCGCGGAAACCCTGTATATATATAGATTGTCAATATTACTAAAGGTATTTACTAAGATGTTATTGTTTTAAAAATATGTAGTGGCAACGTACCCCTGTGGGCGGTGGCAGTTAAGTGGTTAAGAGGTTGTACCTGTAACATGGATTTTGGATGTGGCAGCTCCTCTCCCTGGTAAATACTTGATATATGCCTGAAATCATAAACAGATGCTCAGTTCACTAAGAATTCCAAGAATCGGAATTATACTGTTAACGATTATAAACTGCATACAAATTATATACTTGATATATTGGGTGCCTTGTTGGCTACTAGATTTATTTTTATTTACTGATATCATTTGATATTGGGTATTTAATCTAACACTAGTAGATGTAATCTTTAGCAAATTTTTAACATCCATTTTTATTGTACTGTTTTATTATGGTGTGATAACTAAATTCTCTTTTAATTTAGACAAAATAGTATAATATTGTCTGTTATATAAAGACAACCGTTTGGGATTACAAAAACAGTACATATTTGAAATATTGCAATTTAAAATAACTTCTATTTCATTATATTTTTAAAATGTAATTATTCCTGTGATCAAAGCTGAATTTTTAGCATCAGTGTTGCATGATCCTTTAGAAATCATTTTAATGTGCTGATTTGCTGCACAAGCAAACACTTCTCATTTAATCAATCTTTAAAAACAGTTGTACTGTGGTACTGTGCATACATTTAATATATAAAAATATAATTTTAATATTGGCCACTATGTAAGAAAAGGATTAAAGTGCTGTCTGACTTTTAAAATCGTTGAATGCCTGAATGAATAATGTCAGTTGGTTAATTTATTTACAGTATTATTACTAGTAGTGGTGATTGCACAGCTATCAAAACGATCACCTTGAAGTACTCCAGGAGTCCACGACAGGTGATTTTGCTTCCCATTTATCTCTTTCACGTCCAGGTTTTTGGGGCGTAGTGACCATGGAACAGGCGCTTTGAGATTATTGGTAAACTCTTGATCGATCTCTGAAACACATGATTGGGGGAAAGGTGTTTTTGAACAGTGTTTTTGTACTTCATGGCCAGTGCTTGGGTAGATCACTTACAGATTGTAGTTTATTTCATGAATTTAAATTACATGATAAACATTGTAGTTTGTGACGTAATCATTACACATTTAGGTAATATAATCTGATCTGATACTTGACTATAACATATAAAGTTGACCTAGTTTAACATGAAGTGCATTAAATATTACATTATATCAGGGTTTCCCTAACTAGGGTTTGGGAAGAAGGAACTTGTGTAGGTGGTTCATAAATTTATGACTAGTTAATAATTAAGGATTCTTCTACATGAGAGAAAGTTCAAAGAACAGCTTTTATTTAAAACTGAAAGCTTCTGTTACATTAAACACGTACCCTTTAAAAAGTTTGGGGTCAGTAAAGAATTTGTATTTTATTTTTTGGGGAAAATAAATAAGAAATCAATACTTCTATTCATCAAGGATGAAGTTACATTGATCAAAAGTTACAGTAAAGACATTTATAATGTTAGAAAAGATTCAAATTAAATAAATGCTGTTCTTTGAACTTTCTATTCATCAAAGAATCCTGAAATAAAAATGTAAAAAACTGTTTTCAACATGGATAATAATCATACATGTTTTTGGAGCATAAAATCATCATATTAGAGTGATTTGTGAAGGATCATGTGACACTGAAGACTGGAGTAATGATGCTGAAGATCCAGCTTTTTTTCAGAGGAATAAATTACATTTTAATATACACTCACCGGCCACTTTATTAGGTACCCCATGCTAGTAACGGGTTGGACCCCCTTTTGCCTTCAGAACTGCCTCAATTCTTCGTGGCATAGATTCAACAAGGTGCTGGAAGCATTCCTCAGGGAGTTTGGTCCATATTGACATGATGGCATCACACAGTTGCCGCAGATTTGTCGGCTGCACATCCATGATGCGAATCTCCCGTTCCACCACATCCCAAAGATGCTCTATTGGATTGAGATCTGGTGACTGTGGAGGCCATTTGAGTACAGCGAACTCATTGTCATGTTCAAGAAACCAGTCTGAGATGATTCCAGCTTTATGACATGGCGCATTATCCTGCTGAAAGTAGCCATCAGAAGTTGGGTACATTGTGGTCATAAAGGGATGGACATGGTCAGCAACAATACTCAGGTAGGCTGTGGCGTTGCAACGATGCTCAATTGGTACCAAGGGGCCCAAAGAGTGCCAAGAAAATATTCCCCACACCATGACACCACCACCACCAGCCTGAACCGTCTGATACAAGGCAGGATGGATCCATGCTTTCATGTTGTAGACGCCAAATTCTGACCCTACCATCCGAATGTCGCAGCAGAAATCGAGACTCATCAGACCAGGCAACGTTTTTCCAATCTTCTATTGTCCAATTTCGATGAGCTTGTGCAAATTGTAGCCTCAGTTTCCTGTTCTTAGCTGAAAGGAGTGGCACCCGGTGTGGTCTTCTGCTGCTGTAGCCCATCTGCCTCAAAGTTCGACGTACTGTGCGTTCAGAGATGCTCTTCTGCCCACCTTGGTTGTAACGGGTGGTTATTTGAGTCACTGTTGCCCTTCTATCAGCTCGAACCAGTCTGGCCATTCTCCTCTGACCTCTGGCATCAACAAGGCATTTCCGCCCACAGAACTGCCGCTCACTGGATGTTTTTCTTTTTTTGGACCATTCTCTGTAAACCCTAGAGATGGTTGTGCGTGAAAATCCCAGTAGATTAGCAGTTTCTGAAATACTCAGACCAGCCCTTCTGGCACCAACAATCATGCCACGTTCAAAGTCACTCAAATCACCTTTCTTCCCCATACTGATGCTCGGTTTGAACTGCAGGAGATTGTCTTGACCATGTCTACATGCCTAAATGCACTGAGTTGCCGCCATGTGATTGGCTGCTTAGAAATTAAGTGTTAACGAGCAGTTGGACAGGTGTACCTAATAAAGTGGCCGGGTGAGTGTATATATATACATAAAAAAGTCATTTTAAATTGTCATAATATTTCACAATATTACTGTGTTTTTTGTGTATTTTTTATCAAAAAATTG
>JAQIUQ010004477.1:0-21009 GCA_030378365.1 Hybognathus amarus
ACTGGCTGGCGTGCAAGAACGCTGTTCTCCAGCAACGAAACGCTGTAAACTAGTCAAAGATCTTGCCAGTACATCGACAGTTTTTATACAAAAGTTGGTGTTTCGAGGTGTAAATGAGGCCACCCTTAAAAATATTCTTGTTTGCCGTAACCCGACCGACCCTGTCATTTTAGGGCCAATTTTTTATTTTTTTTTTCATTTAGTCCAACCGACTTGCTGGTTGTAACTTGCGTTCAGACCGACCGATTTTTTTATTTTTTTTAATCTTCAAACGACTAATTCAAATTCAAAAAAATAATATTAATTATGCTATATTTTAGTTAGTATTGTGAAAGTGGCTTATGTCTACATACAAATGTAGGCTACGTTCTTTCTTTTAAATAAAAACCCGTGGCGTCAGTCATCTGATTATTTTCACACCATTGGTTTACGCGTGTCACACTATGGCTTGTACGTTCGCTTCGTTTCATTCAGTGTTCGCGCTTGGTAAACCCGGTATTAAACGGGCCCCGGGGCTGAATTTCAACCATTTCTATATATAATAATAATATTAAACAATTTGTCTGTGATACAATTTTGCTATTCGCAGTCCAGAAGAGAGAGAGAGCGATCTCTCACCCGGAGCCACAGCACGCGCAACAGCCCTGCTTAATGAGTGACAATGAGGACCGAACGTTACACTTTAGATCTGGGATATTATTCTAATTGTATTTTAGATTTCCGCTTTCAAATATTATAAAAAGAAGATATTTGAGATGAAACCATTACAGGCGCATTCTGTCTCAGCGCAACCTCCTTCCCTTCACATTGTTGCGCTGTCTTTTCTTCCTGAAACCCAAACGTACTGTCAGAATCAGCATGATCTGTGATTGTTGTGAAATGCAGTCTGTACTGTTGCTAAATTGCAGACGCTTTTTAATCATTAAAAGAGCTATTAAAAGCACAAAAGTCTGCGCAAGAGACGCTGTTCACGAGGTGACGCGCGCTCCGAAATGCACTGCAACGAGACAAGAAAAGTAGGCTATAGCCTCATTTTGGGCTTCATGTGCGCATCTAAACTATCAAATATACATAAAATATAAAAATGACCTGCTCTGAGATTCACTTAAACACAGTTTGTCTTAAATGGACGTAAATAGTTGGGAGAAAATGATGGTGCATCAGTCATCTATTACATCCGCACTCGGTCTTAAAGTGGCAGTAGTCTACAAACGTGACGATTGAGCCAGTAATTC
This sequence comes from Hybognathus amarus, assembly GCA_030378365.1. Taxonomy (NCBI): domain Eukaryota; kingdom Metazoa; phylum Chordata; class Actinopteri; order Cypriniformes; family Leuciscidae; genus Hybognathus; species Hybognathus amarus. Next base: position 1,236 of record JAQIUQ010004477.1, read on the forward strand.
GAATCAAACGACAAAAGACTTTAATAAGTATTAATCTAACTATGATAAACTATGCAGTGTCATTTTACTTTTGATTACTAAATTAAATTTCTTTTCAGACACTTAACTGAAAAGTAGCTAATTTTAGACCTTCCTGAAATCAAAGCACTGTGTATATAGGCTAATTCGTACCTTTGTTTAATTGTATTGTTTGTTTGACCATGTGTTTGTTTTTGCTTATATCACATGTATATTAAAAAAAAAAAAAAAGCCTGCACACTGCTGCATAACAAATAGATATTTTATTCATTTTGTGACTGGCCTAAAACGTCCGAGAGCTCCATGAACCACGTGGTGCTGAGAACTGTTTTTCAATGGCTCTGAACTTTATTCTGAACTGATGTGCAGTCACAGGTGTGCACCTGTATATCAGCTATTTTACATTTTTTAGGGGACTTCAAACATGTCTCTTCTAGGGTTTTGTCAGTTTGATTCTCATTTTTAATTAAAATGTTACAGATTGCCAACACAGTGTCATGAAAATGCGTATCTATACCACAAATGTGATTTCTTGTGGCATTTATACGACAAAATGGTTTTTGCGTGCATATGCTGGGGGTAGGTTTATTGGAATATTTTCTATACTATTATAGTATTAATTCATATTTTGAATTGGCATTTTATTTTTAGTTATTTTCATTTTTTTTATTTCTATTCAGCTCAGGACTAAAAAATGTTCATCCAATCATTGCATTTATTCCAAATGCAATGATACGATGTCCTACCTGCTTGTCAAGTCAACATATATATTTCCATACCTCCTCGCACCCTGCTCACGCAGACGTCACGTCATCAGCATGTTCTGTATGCAGAGTTGTGGACAGTCACTGACTTTTACAGTTCCTCCTGAACCAAAACAACAAGCTTATGCTGCGTTCACACCATATCATAACCATAATTATGAGATGGCAACCCGTGACAGCCAATGCCAAAATAAACCTGCAGCAGTCAGGTGGTACAACTAAGAGTAAGTTGTTTAAGTTCTTATGAGACAGGAGGTAATTTAACGCTGTCTCGTGATGCTTTGCAGACTCTGCTGTGCGTGTTCATGTGTTTTGAAGGTGTCATGGCTTAAGAGAAGCTCTTTAGAGACTCTCATGCTCCGTACCCTACCTACCTTTATGCAGCCAGAGTGTATCTTAAAGTCCCCATGAATTCAAAATTGACCATACTTTGTTTGCCTAAATTGATCGTTTTGTGGTGAACAATTCATCCATGCAAGTCAATCCACACACACACACAAATCAAAACTCCCCTCCCCTCTGCATTGGAGGACCTTCCCTGATGACGTAGGTTTTGAAGGTTTGGGTGTCTGCTTAACATCCGTAACCACGCCCCTCCAACTGACAGTAGACAGGCTGCCTGTGTTTTTGCCAACGGTGTGAAAGGAGAGATGGTGAGGTCGAGGAGGTGCATTTTTGGTTGTGGCACTCATGGGTTAGTGAGTTACACACAGTTACTATCATAACGGTTAAGGTTGCAGCAGCAGTAATAGCAAATAAAAATAGTTTTATAATTCCAATTAGTGTTACACCTACTTTTCTAGATCCAATCAGGTGCTAGTTGGAAAAAAAATCCACGGCCACTATTTTGCCTCATTTTAGTATTGCGTTTCTCTCGGAAATACGTCACAACACCGGAGAAATTTGTTCGCAACTTCCGGTTCACGGGGACTTTAAAAGCTTGTTTGGTGATATAGACCTTATGTAGCCCCGCCCCTTTTCAGTGCTGCGCTCGTTGTCTTTTGCCTTCCGGTCTGTATTTTCACAGCGATCTTTCATAGGCATGAATGAACTGCTCGTAAAAAAAATCCCGGTCGACATTTGTTAAGACATCTGCTTTACAATGCTTATGATAAACATTACAATGCTCATGATAACTTTTGTTAACTCTACAATAAGTAAATCCACTTCACCAGCTAATTATTCCTCGACAGCAATGCCATAGAAATACAGAGCGACCGCGAAACCGGAAGTTCAAAGACAATATTCTGAAGATGACGGCGCCCACGTTTCTCTGGTGCATAAGGTCTATAAGATGAGCACCCTTCTAAAACCAACCAAGAGACCACTAGGTTTGGAGACCTACAACCCAGTTTATGCTAGATTAAGATGTTTTTTCAGCAGTGACATCAGCCAGAAGTTTTTTTTTATTGAAGAGAGTAGGGCTGTAGTCAAGACCACCTTTGTCAAGTCCAAGACCGGGACTAGTCGAGTCCAAGTCAAGACCGAGTCCAATGAGGTTCGAGTCCAAGTCAAGGCCGAGTCCAAAGAGGTTCGAGTCTGAGTCAAGACCGAGTCCAGGACCGGGAAAAAAGGGGCCTGAATTTTGTTTTTGCCAAACAAAATTATTAAATGTATCTTGCCTAAATGTTTGTGCTCGTTGCATTTTTTTACAATGGGTTAATGTTGTTATGAATTTACACAACACAAGGCTTGATTTAAATTGTTCAATCAAATTGAAAAAAAGTTAAATACAATAGAATAAAGATATAAATTAAGACCAATAAAGAGAAATGTTTTTGAATAGGTCCAGCACTAGTATTCAGACAGAAACTAAATAAAGTAATCAAATGGAAAATTACACTGGATAGTATTTTAGTCCTAAATAAATTAAACACATAGGCTATCAATCCTGATTCCATTAAGTTAAAGCTCTCTAAATGACCGTCAAAAAAATTACAAACAAAATTAACCGACAAAATTAATGACCGTCATATGGTTGCTGCCACACACCGGACGCGGATCAGCGCGTCAGGCGCGAATGATTTCAATGTTAAGTCAATGCAAAGACGCATTGCAAATGGTGAAACTAGCCAAACGGTTCACCTCGGAAGGGTCCGGAGGACACAAATACGGCGACGATGATCCCCACGCCACTGTTCTGCTCTCCAGAGCAAATACAGTGCGGTGAATCTCTCGATGAATACTCGGTCGACATAAAAAAATGGCCGCCAACGGATTTCGATTCTGACGCGCGTCACGCGCGTAAATTTCGCTTCAAACTTTTGTTTTTACGCGCGTTAGTTTCACTCTTGACTCGCGAATTAACACAAAGTGGTCAAGCGTCAAACTAGAGGCGTCAGACGCGAATTGACGCGCTATTCGCGTTCGGTGTGAACGCACAGTAAGAGTTCTGTGTTCATTATACTGGCATGCATTTTATGCTTATTAAAGACAAAACCGACTATGTTTAGAGTATACTTACAAAGACCAAAATTTACACAGTTTTGAGTGTTAAAGCAATATAACTAATCCGTGAAAAAGAACTTTTCTTACTGGCCAGCTGTTCTTGAGGCGGATTTTCTATGAATGTGCGCAGAAATCATCCCAGAGAGCGCGCGAGCACTGATTAGTCTAAAATCGCTTGAATGTTTAAACTGGTAAGACTTAAGAAGACGTGCAAATGGTAAACTTTATATTCACGATGCACTGCTGGCCCGATTGTGCAAGTGAATATTCCGTCATGTCCCGACTCCTGAACTCGAGTGTGTAGTGTTATTATCGCGGCAGTGCTTGATGTGCTTCCACAACACATTTTGAGAGAAGAGAAGACGCGGCACCGCTGAACACTCACACTGTTTGTGAAATTGCATCTGGCAGATAGTTATTAAAAGAATGATTTGATTTTATAATCTGTGTGAATTACGATTGAGGGAATATCCCGCATTATAAATGGGAGACCTGCGGGAATGCGCAACACCCAGTAACTATAGTAACAGCATGAGAAGACGCGTTCCGTTGTAGTGAGCACTTGGTCGGTTAATTTTGGCATTTTCTAAGTTAACGTTACCCTGATAGGCTAGTAATAAATGAACACGCATACAAAAATGTTGGACTCGATCAAGACCAAAAGCCATATTTGGCAAGACCAGTGGCCGAGACTGAGACAAGTCCGAATACCAGCGAGTCCGAGACCATAGAAAAACGGACTCGAGTCCAAGACCGGACTTGAATACTACAGCCCTGGAAGAGAGCAAGAAAGTGTTTCATTGGCTGCTTCCTGGAAGCCATCAGAGGCTGTAAACATGTTCGTGATGATGGAGTCTTGTTAAGGCCAGTGTCATTAACCTTCAGTCATATCAGTGTGTGTTTGTGTTTGTCTCAGGTATGACCACATCCTGAAGTGGGAACTCTTCCAGTTAATGGATCTGGACACATATCAGGGGATGTTGAAGCTGCTTTTCATGAAAGAGCTGGAGTGCATCGTTAAATCCTATGAAGCATATCGACAAGCGCTGCTCACCGAACTTGACACTCGTAAACAGCGGCAGCAGTGGTATGCCCAACAGCCAGCCAAAAACTTCCCTCCGAACATGTGACTCGAATGAGACACACCAGCCTTATCAGTGCCTTAGCTGCTGATGCAGACTCTCATTTATTTCCTCAAACAGCTCCAAATATAAACGCCCAAAGAGAGACGACACACAAAGCATGTTGGAAACTTTACACTATTACGCCTATAGATTATCAGCCATTATACGGCTGTGTGTTATGAGTCTGTGCTTTGGTTTTGACTGTGTGTTGTGAATGTGTTTACGCATGTCAGGACTCGCTCCTTCTTTATGGCATTGTCTGTATGGACAATCATAACTATCAGTTTTCATTGTTTTATGTTTTATCAGACTCGAGTATGCGCAATGGTAGTTTTGCTTTTTGGATGAATCTCATAAAAATGCATCCAGTTCACATTTTACCCCAAAATTTAAAAGGAAAAAAAGGAATATATAGTTAGTAATGAAAATGAAGCTTGTGTTAGGCTTAATAACATCTGCGTACATGAACGGTTTTGCCATTAAATTATAAACAAATAAAAATCTTGTTTTTTGCATTACAGTAATGAGATACCTTCATGGTGCTTCATTTTCTGTATGTAAATTATATTCTTTCTTTCTTTCTTGTGATTTTTTTTTTGGTGAAATATGGCTTGAACATTTCTGTGAGGTTCATCCTTTAAGATCTGGGTGGATTCCTTTTTTAAGGAATTTTGCTCCTTATATTTAAAGACAAAACTTTCAGGCTGAATCGTCACTTTGGATGAAGTGATTGTGCCTGTGGAATTTGGTGTTTTTTTTTTCAAAAGGTTATTGCCTGTATTTTTCAGTTATAATTATGTTTGTAAAAACTATTTTAAGCATCAACACTAAATAAACCAGGATCTTGTATTGTGCGAATGTGTGAGAGAATGTTCTTCCCAATTAAGATTATACTTTCCTCACCTCTTTTCAAAGTTATTATTTTTATTTTGATGGAAGTAGAACAGAATACCTAATTTTCTATTTTAATCCTTTAAAAAAAAAATATATATATATATATATATATATATATATATGTGTGTGTGTATATATATATATATATGTGTGTGTATATATATATATATATATATATATATATATGTGTGTGTATATATATATATATATATATATATACAAATGTGTATATATATATATATGTATGTGTATATATATGTATGTGTATGTATATATATATATATATATATATATATATATATATATGGGGTGGGGAAAAAAATCGATTCTCGATGCATCGCGATGCGGACGTGGACGATCCTGAATCGATTCACAAATATCCCAAAATCGATTTTCCAAAAAAAAAAAAAAAAAAAAATTATATATATATTTATAAAAACGTAATATTGACGGAACGCGAAAGACGGAAGTGCAGTGACCGGACCGTCTGACGCGTGCACATAACAGAGACGCGATGGCGCGCAAGATCCAAACACCCTCCTTGTTAGGTTAAAAGCTGACGTGTGGAAATATTTTGGCTTCTGAAGTTGAAGGGGGAAAGGAACTGGGCAAGAGCCACGCTAGTTGTAAGCTTTGTAGAATAAAACTAACGACGGAAACACGACAAATATGACAAGCCATATGACGCGTTTCCAGCCAGAGGAGGAAAAACACTCGGCTGTACCGGTCGTTATAATATTAATTTACTACAAGTAAGTTAAAGTTATGCTCCTAGTTCAGGCACACGTTTATTTTCCTGTTGGTTCTTTGGAATGCTAATAAAATATATTGTACGTTAATTCTTTATGGGTCATTACTTTGTACATTTAAAGGAAAATATTTATAGTCACACACACAAAAGATTCAGATAATCGATTTGTAACATTCTAAATGTCTTCACTGTAACTTTTGATCAACTTAATTTAATTTATACTTGATGAATAAAAGTATAATTTCTTTTTTCTTTCTCCCAAAAAATGTAAGAAAAATTCTTACCAACTCCAAACTTTTAAACTGTATTGTTTAATGTTACAAAAGCTTTCTATTTCAGATAAATGCTGTTCTTTTGAATTTCTGGGTGATTCTCTGAATCGGGTGCCCTTCAAGCCCCACAAACTTGCTTCAAAGATTTTCAATTGAAGGAAATCACAAAATGCATTTTAATGCTGTCAATTAATAGAACCAGGTGCCTTTGCATTATAATGCAACACAGTTGTTCAAAAAATTATTTAAAGATAATGGGTTGCCTAAGTAGTAGACAACAAGCATGTTTGCATGTCTTCACTAACCATCATTACATTTTCATTGAATATCAAACAAATAAAAAGTGCAATTAATACCAAAATGATGATGCTGCTGCTAATATAATCATATGTTGGTCTAGTGTATTTTTGTTTACTGTTGTAAAATGGAAAATCAATAATCGCTAATCGAGAATCATTAATAATCGAAATTCGACTGTAAGTCGAATCGGGACTTCAATAATCGTAATCGAATCGAATCGGGAAATCAGACAGATTAACCACCCCTAAATATATATATATATATATATATATGTATGTGTGTATATATGTTTATATATGTGTGTGTGTATGTGTGTATATATATATATATATATATATATACATGTGTGTGTGTGTGTGTGTATATATGTGTGTGTGTATATATATGTGTATATATATATATTTATATATATAAATATATGTATATATGTGTGTGTGTGTGTGTGTGTGTGTATATATATATATATATATATATAAATATATGTATGTGTGTATGTATATATATATATATATATATATATATATATATATATATATATATATATATATATATATACACATACATATATATATATATATATATATATATATATATATATATATATACATACAGTATTTATAAAGGAAAAGGCTGACGTGAAAATATTCTAAATTGTATGCCTACTCAAGAGCAATTTATACATTTTATACATCTTAATTTTTGGAAACTTGGCATGCGTTCACATCAAGGATCATTCTGCACACATTCATGAGCATTAGCTGAACACATTTTATTCTAATATGAGTTAACAAAATTTACGATACTATAAATGTCAGATTTTTTTGGTTATTTTTTTGGTATTGAAACAAGCTTGGCAATTAGTCTTTTCTCATACAAGTAGGCTTTTTTGATGTGAAAATGGTTAAGATTGTCCTTAATATAATGGGATGGAAGATCACTGCATCATGTTATTTGGCCCATGATAATGACTACAACTTGTGTTTTTAAACATGTAGTACTTTATTCCCTTATAAATAGCACTGAACTCAACGTACGACATCCATTACAAAATAAGAACAGACTCCTTACATGTGAGTGTCAGAGAGAGAAACAGTATTTACAGTGAGAAGATGGTAAAATTGTGATTCAGAACTAATACCGTGATTTCAGGCGCAAATGGTACAGTCAGACTGAATCTTTTAAGACTCTTTTCAGTCTGATTCTCGTCATCGTCTGACTGTGGGCCTGAGCTGTAGGTGGTGGGTGATAGTGACGATATGTTCCTGTTGTAGCAGTAAACAGTCCCGTGCCTCTTTCTCTCTCCTGACTGTACGCTCCACTGTCACTGTCCACAGTGCATCTGTGTGAAACTGTGTGGGGTCAGTTTTGTTTCTTGTCCTGCTCAGGCGGCTGACCAGTCTGGTGTCCGGGGAAGGCGTGGTTATACAACTGCCTGTGATTCGCTGCTACACTGTACAGCTTATACAGAGCCTGAGCGAGAAGGACAGGAAGATACAACATGTTAATGTGATACGTCTCTTTCTGTTTGTATGATGTTGTGAGATTGTGATGTAAGTAGACAGATAAGTGTGTGCAGGTACAGTTACCTCATTTGTGCTTCCCTGAAACAAAGAGATGAAGAAAGCAGTTAACAAACTTTGGTTTTAAAATAAAAATGACCTAATTTTATACTTGTTTCAGAATCGTTTCGCTTGATAAGAGCCTTATTCATCGTCTGGTGTCGTTTAAAGCCCTTTGAAGCTGCACTGAAACGCTCATTTGGACCTTGAACTGTTTGGTTCCCATTGAAGTCCATTATATGGAGAAAAATCCTGGAATGTTTTCATCAAATACCTTAATATCTTTTCGACTGAAGACAGAAAGACATGGACATCTTGGATGACATTAAGGTGAGTAAATTATCAGGGAAAAAAGTTGTTTTTTTTAAGTTAGAATGATTTCTGAGGGGTCATGTGAAACTGAAGAGTGGAGTAATGATATTGTAAATTCAGCTTTGATCACAGGAATAAATTACATTTTAAAATATATTCAAATATAAAACAGTTATTTTAAATAGTAATAGTATTTCACAATATCACAGTGTGTACTGTACTGTATTTTTGTTATGTGAAAAAATCTTACTGACTCAACTCAATGGTATACATTCAATATTTATATAAAAAACTATATCTAAATACATAAACCTGCATACAAATTAGGGTTCAATTAAACTGTACAATTTTAAAGTGCATGCATTGTAAATTGGTATCATATTGGCTGTTGGCCGTCGATTTTTTTTTTGATCATTATCAGTCAGTCTACATGCATACTTGTTTTTGTTAAAGGGACACTTCACCCATTTGCATTAAGCTTTGTATTTTTGAAACCCAGTCATATTTTTGAATGGTTATGGTTTATTCACTTATTTTCCCCTGAGATGGTAAAAATAAGGATTTAAGTGTTTTACTTCCTGCTTATTATGACGTAAAAATCATAATTTTGTGTCATAACAAGCAGGAGGTCACATTTCATTGAAATGGGAAGAGACTACAAACTTAGTTCCTCATAATTCAAGGGTGTGGGACCCACTCACCCTACAGGACTATTACAGATCAGTGGGTGGGACTTCACTTGCAAATACTGAATCAATATCAGCCATCTTGTTTTTGGAAGCTAAGCTAACAAGCGCTGTGGAGATAGGAAGTATGATAATGATGGAAGAAACTAAATATGATATGGAAGAAGAGGATTTTGAAAGTCTGCTGCTCGAATCCGATGTTTGTGGCTATCTTTACGAGCCGCAATATAAGTTAGTGAAGAGCAGCTGAGGCTGATGGAGGAACAGGAGGCGGCTGCCTGTCGCGGTCGAGGAGCCCGGACTGGCTCGAACTGAGGCGGGCTGTTGTGCATGTGCTTTCACTGCGTGCTATGGCCTATGGACACAGATAGAGTCCGCCTGCTGCAGAGAATTTCAACAATGGCAATTTCTCCTGGAGGAAATCTCTGAATGAGACGAGCACACGGACGTTTGTGTTGTGATGTGAACCATACTAGTTTCGCCTGACTGAACATCCAGGTATCATGCAGTAATACACCATATAGAAAGAAATACAAATGAGGAGTAATTAACTAATGAGTTTGTCAATGTTAACACGTTAACAGGGTTTGTTGTTGTGGGAAGGAGGAGGCGGGAAATCGGCGAACATTTAAACATTTTAATAGTAAAATGAACAAATACAAAACATAAGGACAAGCCAACAGCCCCTTTTGATAACTAACTAGAAAGTTTGCGTGAAATGAATTTCAAACTCTGGTGGCAGCTAACGTTAGCCTTGTTGACGAAATAAAGATTTCTCTGATGTGCGTGCAGTTCCGGATTAGTGGGTGTGGCTTGCTGAGCTGTGCTGTGTGGTGCATTGTGGGTGTTGTAGTCTTTCATACAAATGTGCCCCTCTGTTATTTTCTGTCTTTTCTCGGTCAAGAGGGCACCAAATTCAAAAAATGCTTTTACATTTCGACTACATATATGATCCACTTTCAATAAAGATTAATGTTGAAATGGGTGAAATGCTCCTTTAAGTATTTATTTCCTCTTAAAGTTTGTGTTGTACCTGATCCCACAGCGCTCCGGCCACCTGGTCAATGACTGCGCCCAGTTCTCTGTATTCTCCTGAGTAGCGGATGTACGCCCATGTGCACAGAGTGATGCAGCGCGAAGCCCAGCACCATGTTGCAGAAGCTTGCGATGACGTCCACGCCCACGAACCCCGTGATCCCTGCGGCCACGTACATCACAAAGATCACCACGAACAGCGTCGCGGGGTGCGTGCCGCGTGGAAGATGTTCTTGGAGTCGTTGTGTTTGATGTACTGCACGAACGACTCGTCGATCTCCGTCTCAGCTGCAGCAGGTACCGCCGGCTGAACTCCTCCCCGCCCATTTTCTTCACACTGCGAAACAACGCCAGTGACTCCTGCGGATGTCCAAGTGACGTGCCTGGAGCTCGCTTGGGGCGAGAGGAAAGGCCGATCTCCTCCGCTCACCTGGGGGTGTGAGACACGTGATGAAGATGAGTCGCACTGATATCATATGGTAAGAAACCAGCTGTCAATATCACACTTACCACCTCCATCTTCCTGTTGTAAAGATCTTTAGCTGCAGCCACTGCGGCCAGATTATTGGCTTCTGCTGTGGCCTGTGCACACAAACACAGCCTAACACTGTCATACTGTCGGATGCTAGTAGCTCTCGGGTGAATTCACTACATGTAAGGCTTTGGAAAGGGGAATGTTCGTGCTGAAGGTGTCACCCCCCCTTTTTTGAATAGACATGAAAATGCACTTTTCGAACTTAAATGGTTGTAATTCAAGAAATGCTTTGGAATATAGACATGATTGGTCTTGTTTTAAAGAAGACATTTGGCAGATTTTTGTAGAAGTGATATAAATTAAGAAAGTGAAACAGAAAAACAATTATAGAAGTTTGAGTTTATGGAAATGTACAATGTAAAAATATTAATTATTGATATTTTACATAAAATATATATTTTCAAAACCTGGGCTACTCTAAAACTGCAGAAAAATCAAAGCCAAAAATCTGAACAAGTTGTGTTTCAAATTTTAGGTTGATATCTCAAAAAATGAGCTTTCAGTAAGATTTTGTTTGAGCGCAGTACCAAACTTTTTCACTAGGGCACAATCAGACTCCATTACACAATCAGATGCCATAAGGGCGCCTGCATTTCCATTCGTGTTTTGAGTGATATGAACCATTATTTCCACAATTTTCATACAATTTATGAAGTAGACATCCTATTCAGAAGTAGTATGGGAAGTTTTGCATATTATGAAATGAATTCAATCTCTAAGAAACACAAAGCCTACAAAAAACCTTCATGTAAGTCATAGCTCGCTGCCACGTCACAAACGGTGAATTTATTATTTTTTCTTGATATTTCAAACTTTTCAGACCTTTTTTTTTCATCTTTTGAACTTTTGGCATGAAAACAAACTGAGGTATCTACAATTTTTTCAAGATTTTTCATGTTCACTGTTATTTTAAAATAAAGGTCTGAACTCGCTTTATGACTATAAAAAATATTCTTGTTGCATATTGATAAATTACGGTTCCTCTGTAATATATATTGAAAATCAGTCACCAAATATGGAAACTAGAGATTGTAAGCTTTCAAATGATATATATATAGATTGTCAATATTACTAAAGGTATTTACTAAGATATTATTGTTTTAAAAATATAGTGGCAAACGTCCACCTGTGGGACGGTGACAGTTAAGTGGTTAAGAGGTTGTACCTGTAACATGGATTTTGGATGTGGCAGCTCCTCTCCCTGGTAAATCTTGATATATGCCTGAAATCATAAACAGATGCTCAGTTCACTAAGAATTCCAAGAATCGAATTATACTGTAACGATTATAAACTGCATACAAATTATATACTTGATATATCGGTGCCTTATTGGCTATAGATTTATTTTTATTTACTGATATCATTTGATATTGGGTATTTAATCTAACACTAGTAGATGTAATCTTTAGCAAATTTTAACATCCATTTTTATTGTACTGTTTTATCTATGGTGTGATAACTAAATTCTCTTTTTTAATTTAGACAAAATAGTATAATATTGTCTGTTATATAAAGACAACCGTTTGGGGTAACAAAACACAGTACATATTTGAAATATTGCAATTTAAAATAACTTCTATTTCATTATATTTTTAAAATGTAATTAATTCCTGTGATCAAAGCTGAATTTTTAGCATCAGTGTTGCATGATCCTTCAGAAATCATTTTAATGTGCTGATTTGCTGCACAAGAAACACTTCTCATTTTAATCAATCTTTAAAAACAGTTGTACTGTGGTACTGTGCATACATTTAATATATAAAAATATAATTTTAATATTGGCCACTATGTAAGAAAAGGATTAAAGTGCTGTCTGACTTTTAAAATCTGTTGAATGCCTAATGAATAATGTCAGTTGGTTAATTTATTTACAGTATTATTACTAGTAGTGGTGATTGCACAGCTATCAAAACGATCACCTTGAAGTACTCCAGGAGTCCACGACAGGTGATTTTGCTTCCATTTATCTTTTTCACGTCCAGGTTTTTGGGCGTAGTAACCATGGAACAAGCACTTTGAGATTATTGGTAACTCTTGATTCGATTCTGAAACACATGATTGGAAAAGGTGTTTTTGAACTAGCTGTTCTGGTACTTCATGGCCAGTGCTGGGTAGATCACTTACAAATTGTAGTTTATTCTGAATTTAAATTACATGATAAACATTGTAGTTTGTAACGTAATCATAACACATTTTAGGTAATATAATCTGATCTGATACTTGACTATAACATATAAAGTTGACCTAGTTTAACATGAAGTGCATTAAATATTACATTATATCAGGGTTTCCCTAACTAGGGTTTGGGAAGAAGGAACTGTAGGTGGTTCATAAATTTATGACTAGTTAATAATTAGTTAAATCATTTAAAAAAAGTTAAATTATAAGAAATTCATAATTTGAGAGTAAAAACAACTAAACAAAAGTGTGTAAAAGTGTAAAGCAATATAATATAAAGTGGTGTAAATAAACGTGACATGACTGGATAATGGTAAATTTCAGAGCTTGTACAAACATATCCACATCGCTATGATCAGATTTTTTCTTACTGCTGTTTTCTCACCGCAGTTATTTTTGTTATTGAGAGGAAAGCGCTCAGCACATATTTATGGCGGTTTGCGGCTGTTCGTTAACAATATATCGTAGGGGTGTAACTATTACCCTCATGTCACGATTCGATACATATCACGATACGAATATTATTGTGATACTCCAAGACATATGGTAAAAGGTTAACAAAGAATGTACTGTTGATTAAAATGATAATTTGATATTACATTGTGGGTTTAAATGAATAGGTTTGGACTTGGTGCTTATAACCGAAGGACAATAGAGCACCAGAATAACAATATTCATGATTCTGAAGCTGAAAATACAGAATTATTTTAGATGAATATACTCTTACATCTCTTGCGCGCACTTTCACAGACTAGATATTTAAAATAATAACATCAGACATTTGGCATTATCAGGACCCACAAATATTCCCCAGTGCATTATTATACATTATAATCAACATTATATACACTACCGGTCAAAAGTTTACGATCGGTACGATTTTTTATGTTTTTAAAATATGTCTCTTCTGCTCACCAAGGCTGCAATTTTTTGATAAAAAATACACAAAAAACACAGTAATATTGTGAAATATTATGACAATTTAAAATGACTTTTTTATGTTAATATATATTAAAATGTAATTTATTCCTCTGAAAAAAGCAGAATTTTCAGCATCATTACTCCAGTCTTCAGTGTCGCATGATCCTTCACAAATCACTCTAATATGATGATTTTATGCTCCAAAAACATGTATGATTATTATCCATGTTGAAAACAGTTTTTTACATTTTTATTTCAGGATTCTTTGATGAATAGAAAGTTCGAAAGAACAGCTTTTATCTGAAATGGAAAGCTTTTGTTACATTAAACACTACCCTTTAAAAAGTTTGGGGTCAGTAAGAATTTGTATTTTATTTTTGGGGGAAATAAATAAGAAATCAATACTTCTATTCATCAAGGATGAGTTACATTGATCAAAAGTTACAGTAAAGACATTTATAATGTTAGAAAAGATTTTAATTAAATAAAAGCTGTTCTTTGAACTTTCTATTCATCAAAGAATCCTGAAATAAAAATGTAAAAAACTGTTTTCAACATGGATAATAATCATACATGTTTTTGGAGCATAAAATCATCATATTAGAGTGATTTGTGAAGGATCATGTGACACTGAAGACTGGAGTAATGATGCTGAAAATTCAGCTTTTTTTCAGAGGAATAAATTACATTTAATATACACTCACCGGCCACTTTATTAGGTACCCCATGCTAGTAACGGGTTAGACCCCTTTTGCCTTCAGAACTGCCTCAATTCTTCGTGGCATAGATTCAACAAGGTGCTGGAAGCATTCCTCAGGGAGTTTGGTCCATATTGACATGATGGCATCACACAGTTGCCGCAGATTTGTCAGCTGCACATCCATGATGCGAATCTCCCGTTCCACCACATCCCAAAGATGCTCTATTGGATTGAGATCTGGTGACTGTGGAGGCCATTTGAGTACAGCGAACTCATTGTCATGTTCAAGAAACCAGTCTGAGATGATTCCAGCTTTATGACATGGCGCATTATCCTGCTGAAAGTAGCCATCAGAAGTTGGGTACATTGTGGTCATAAAGGGATGGACATGGTCAGCAACAATACTCAGGTAGGCTGTGGCGTTGCAACGATGCTCAATTGGTACCAAGGGGCCCAAAGAGTGCCAAGAAATATTCCCCACACCATGACACCACCACCACCAGCCTGAACCGTTGATACAAGGCAGGATGGATCCATGCTTTCATGTTGTAGACGCCGAATTCTGACCCTACCATCCGAATGTCGCAGCAGAAATCGAGACTCATCAGACCAGGCAACATTTTTCCAATCTTCTATTGTCCAATTTCGATGAGCTTGTGCAAATTGTAGCCTCAGTTTCCTGTTCTTAGCTGAAAGGAGTGGCACCCGGTGTGGTCTTCTGCTGCTGTAGCCCATCTGCCTCAAAGTTCGATGTACTGTGCGTTCAGAGATAATCTTCTGCCCACCTTGGTTGTAACGGGTGGTTATTTGAGTCACTGTTGCCCTTCTATCAGCTCGAACCAGTCTGGCCATTCTCCTCTGACCTCTGGCATCAACAAGGCATTTCCGCCACAGAACTGCCGCTCACTGGATGTTTTTTCTTTTCGGACCATTCTCTGTAAACCCTAGAGATGGTTGTGTGTGAAAATCCCAGTAGATTAGCAGTTTTTGAAATACTCAGACCAGCCCTTCTGGCACCAACAATCATGCCACGTTCAAAGTCACTCAAATCACCTTCTCTTCCCCATACTGATGCTCGGTTTGAACTGCAGGAGATTGTCTTGACCATGTCTACATGCCTAAATGCACTGAGTTGCCGCCATGTGATTGGCTGCTTAGAAATTAAGTGTTAACGAGCAGTTGGACAGGTGTACCTAATAAAGTGGCTGGTGAGTGTATATTAACATAAAAAAGTCATTTTAAATTGTCATAATATTTCACAATATTTGTGTATTTTTTATCAAACAATTGCAGCCTTGGTGAGCAGAAGAGACTTCTTTTAAAAACATAAAAAACTTACCGATCTCTAAAACTTTTGATCGGTAGTGTATATAGTAGTTTATAAAATGGTTAGTTCGAATCCTTGATTCTGATTGGTCAAGAGCTGTGCTTTATTCACGATAAAACACGGCTACGACCGCTTCACCCAACGGTTCTATTGATCACTGTGCAACACTGCGGTTCTGATGTTGTTTTCATTTGAGCTTTCATGTTTTTTACACATTGGAACGTTGTTGCTGTTCACACTCATGGACTATTTTTTCCAGCGGAAGGTAAGCTTTTAGTGATTTTACTTCAAGAAAGTTGCACGTATATTGTTTTTTACTTTAATATTGTGTGGCAACCGTTTTATAAAAGCAATAAGATACTCGAGGCAAGTGCTGTATCGTGCAATAAGTAACAGCTGAAAGGGTTGCAGGCACTCCGCTTCTGTCGTGCCTAACAACGCCCTTCAGCTGTTACTTATTGCATCGAGACAGCACAGCCTCTCGTACCTTATTGCTTACTTAATATAGTACTTATGCTAAAACTCTGAAAACTATTTTGGGGGGACTATCCACAATACATATTGTCACTATCCATTGCACGATATATTGTTACACCCCTATAATTACTTCAAAATTATTTTTACGCTCACATGCTCTGATAATCAGTTACTACCCAGCACTGTTCATAGTATAAAGATGCTAACATAGCTTCCACATGTTTGAGCTCTGCATCTGTGGAGGCTTCACCCCTCAATCTGCCATCAAAGTGTGGGTTTGTGGCCACCTTGAGTCCCGGGGTGTGGCATGAGGAAGCAGGAGATGTTGGTGAAGCAGGAATGAATGTGTTTCCTTACGTTCTGCAGCTCCTCGTGTTGATTCTCTGAGATCTACACATAAACGCACATTAGTGGTGATTCTGTTGGAATTGTCTCCGAAAATTCATGTTATTTTTCCATAAATATTTGCCTTTAATCTTTTCTCCAGGAATTTCATCCCCCCTTCCCTGTCCGTAGGGAAACTCGTACTGGGAAGCTCGAGTCCCGCACCAGAAGATATCATTGACTGTGAAATAACACAAACCAGATGATTAGTGACGTTTATTTCTACCAGATATTATGAGAGCATATTCTATAAAGGAACATTCTGTTACTGAATCATCAGCAATAAAAGAGGCTGTCAGCAGAAAGCAAACACCTGAAATGGTTTGAGGAATGTTTCTTCCATTGCCAGTCTGCCATATTCAGTGAAAAAGCTACACAGGTAAACAAAAACAAAAGCACACGTTAATCAAAATTCGTTTTTATAATTATTTATGTATGGTTTTCTGATTCAAATTACAAAAATGTCTCTGCACTCGTGACTCAAACTAAGTCCCATTTAAGATGTTTGTTCGGCATAATCGAACTGTATTACGGCCAAATGTCGGATAACTAATGGTTTCTCTATAGCCTGCACAGATGCTGAAGATCATCTTCCTGAAACGTTCTGAGATATGTTATACACCTACAAACAAAGAAAATGACAATCCTGCTTGGTTGCATTAAGAATATGGTAAACAGAAAGGTTTAAGGTCACAGGTTTTCTAGGAGGGTGTTGTGTAGTGTACAACCTGCATCGCAGCTGACTCATAGTACTGAGGGCAAGATACAGTAGCTGAGTCGACGGAGAGTGGCACTGGCTGTCGCAAGGTCCCCCTGTGTGTCCACTAGCAGCACTGCCACCTACAGGCAAAAGGACATAATGGCACCCCTCCATTTAAACCACATACTAACAGTCAGCTTATGAAATTTCCTCCCATGTTTACACAGATATGTTAGATTAACTACAATCATACTCAAGTCATGACATTGAGTATACACTACTGTTCAAAACTTTTGGGATCAGAAAGTTTTTATTTAAAAAAAAAATTGATTGATCAAGGAGTGGTTTCCAGTACAGGGGTCAATTAATCTTAATCTACAATACTTAATCATGGGTTTTAAATATGGATTTCTGAAAAAGATACAGATTACTAACACCTGAAGTCTGAAACTAAAATAAGATACATTTAAGACCAAATGTGCTAGTCTGATTTAGCATAATTGAGATTGCCCATGAACCACGCAATCTTAAAATTTAGTCCTGGGCTGAATCCTAAATCGTCCCCTTTACCCTCAAGTAGGGGGTTATTCGAGGGGCCATTTGTATGGTGTCTGAAAACCATAGTGGACGTTATTGAGTGCACTTATTCAATCCCACACATTGCACCGCAATTGCTGATATGCAGTAAACTCAACAGCTGTCTGAATTCACTCACTCCCTTTTCAATCACTCCTTCAAGTGAACATTATTAGTGGACCCTGGAGTAGCTCTAGTCTTCCAGGAAAATCAGATTATTAAACTCTGCACAACTGTTTTCTGATTATTGATTATATACTGATTATTAAAGTGGTTAGTTCACCCGAAAAATGTAAATGAAGTCATTTAATTACTCACCCCACGCTGTATCAGACCCCGTAAGAACCTTCGCTCATCTTCGGAACACAAATAAAAGATATTTTTCGATTAACTCTGAGAAGCTGGATCATCTCCTCCAGTAGACGGCCTAAGGGACTGGCTCTTCAGGCGGCCCATAAAGACATTAAAGAAAATGTTTAACACATTCCATGTGCCTACAGTGGCTCGGTACCAGAAGTTTATCTGAGCGACCGAGTACCACTTTTGTGCGCAAAAAACATAAATGACGAGCTTTACATTCTGCGATTCCATTACTTCCTGAGTGGGCGCATTCCATCACTCCCACATAAGGAAGTAATGGAATAGTCAAATAAAGTTTTCGTTATTTATGGGGTTTTTTTCGCACAAAAGTAGTCTCGTCGCTTGATAAACATATAGTTGAGCCACTGTAGGCACATGGAATATTTAAACATTTTCTTTTAATGACTTTATGGGCCGTCAAGAGCCAGTCCCTTAGGCAGTCTATGTGAGTAGTGATCCAGCTCTCAGATTTAATCAAAAATATCTTTATTTGTGTTCCGAAGATGAACGAAGGTCTTACGGGGTTGGTACAGCATGGGGGTGAGTAATTAATGACTTAATTTTCATTTTTGAGGTGAACTTAACCCTTTAAGCTGCACAACTGTTTTTCATGCATTTGACAATAATAGGAAATGTTCTTGAGCAGCAAATCAGCATATTAGAGTGATTTCTGAAGGATCATGTGACCCTGAAGACTGGAGTAATGATGCTGAAAATTCAGCTCTGATCACATGAATCAATTACATTTAAAATATATTACAGATAGTAGACAACAGTTATTTTAAATAGTAATATTTCAAATTATCACTGTTTTACTGATCAAATGTAAATGCAGGCTTAGGTGAGCATAAGAGACTCAAAAACATGAGAGAAACTTTTGGTGGTGTTTTCGACCAGGTTAAAGGGAGTCTTACCTTGCTGCCATCTGGCTTGTCCACCAGAAACACCTCACTCCAGATCTGAATCCCAGTGGTCTCCCGCTCTGACCCTCCTCTCCAGTGAGAATCCTGTCAGCGAGTTCCTCAGGGGTCACCCAGCCACTGTTCACTGGCCTAAACACACACACACAATGCAGGTTTGAGACGTCAGTCTGAGAGCATGTTTTTATACTTTAAAGAGAGAGTCATAGGCAATCTGACCTGGCTGTACATGTCTAGCAAGCAGCATAAAGTCCATGAGGAAGGATTTGCCCTTGCGAAAGGCTCCTGCAACAGAGATGGCCACCACCTCTCGGTCTCTGACTCTTGCAGCCAGCAGGATCTTACTGCGCGCCGCCTCGTCCCAGCTCGAACGAGTGGTGGTCCTTCACCACCAACACCTGCACTGGGACGGGCCCGTGCCGTGCCGTCTCCTCCTCCTCTGAGCTCCAGTCATACACGTTCTTGTCCCCTAAAGAGACCCTGAAACAAAGACACATTTTAAATATGTTTTACTCCTGCAACTGCAATGACT